>JAPTHL010000007.1:0-10889 GCA_028455855.1 Meloe dianella | reverse complement strand
ATGGAATAAAGTTTTGTGTTCGATCTGTGTATCTAATCAGATTTCAAGTGGAGCTTTGTCTTTCTTACGATTTGAGACGTATTTAGTCTGTATTAGACCTGGGATGAGACTTTTTTTCGTTCAGGAATTCAATCGCTAGCTTCATTAATAACTGAAAATTAAGAGACGTTCAAATGCTCTGTACATTATATCTTATGCAATGTAAACATAGGAAACGTAAAGATTACTCAAAATATAGAGGTAGGACGTATTTTGACACGCGAAAGAACGATTCCTAACGTTTCGGAGGTATCAAACACAGATATATGATGGAATAAAATTTTGTAATTGTTCTATATATCTAATCAGATTTCAAGTGGAGCTCTGTCTTTTTTCACGATTTGAGACGTATTTAGTCTGTATTAGACCTGGATGAGACTTTCCTTCGTTCAGGAATTCAATCGCTAGTTTCATTAATAACTGAAAATTAAAAGTCGTTCAAATGCTCTGTACATTATATCTTATGCAATGTATACATAGAAAACGTCAGATAACTTGAAATAAAGAGGCAGGACGTCATTCGACACGGGAAAGAACGATTCCAAACGTTTCAGATGTATCAAATACAGATATATGATGGAATAAAGTATTGTGTTCGATCCGTGTATCTAATCAGATTTCAAGTGCAGCTTTGTCTTTTTTACGATTTGAGACGTATTTACTCTGTATTAGACCTTGGATGAGACTTTCCTTCATTCAGGAATTCAATCGATGGCTTCATTAATAACTGAAAATTAAAAGACGTTCAAAAGCGCTGTACATTATATCTTATGCAATCTATACATCGAAATCGTCAAGATAACTCAAAATATAGAAGTAGGACGTAATTTGACACGCGAAAGAACGATTCCTAACGTTTCGGAGGTATCAAACACAGATATATGATGGAATTAAATTTTGTAATCGTTCTATGTATCTAATCATATTTCAAATGGAGCTCTGTCTTTTATACAATTTTAGACGTATATACTCCGTATTAGACCTAGGAAGAGACTTTCCTTCGTTCAGGAATTCAATCGCTAGCTTCATTAATAACTGAAAATTAAAAGACATTTAAATGCGCTGTACATTATATCTTATGCAATGTATACATAGAAAACGTCAACATAACTTAAAATATAGAGGTAGGACGTAAGTTGACAAGAGAAAGAGTGATTCCTAACGTTTCGGAGGTATAAAACACAGATATATGATGGAATAAAATTTTGTAATTGTTCTATGTATCTAATCAGATTTCAAGTGGAGCTCTGTCTTTTTTACGATTTGAGACGTATTTAGTCTGTATTAGACCTGGGATGAAACTTTTTTTCGTTCAGGAATTCAATCGCTAGCTTCATTAATAACTGAAAATTAAGAGACGTTCAAATGCTTTGTACATTATATCCTATGCAATGTATACATAGAAAACGTCAAGATAACTTGAAATAAAGAGGCAGGACGTCATTCGACACGGGAAAGAACGATTCCAAACGTTTCAGATGTATCAAATACAGATATATGATGGAATAAAGTATTGTGTTCGATCCGTGTATCTAATCAGATTTCACGTGCAGCTTTGTCTTTTTTACGATTTGAGACGTATTTACTCTGTATTAGACCTAGGATGAGACTTTCCTTCATTCAGGAATTCAATCGATGGCTTCATTAATAACTGAAAATTAAAAGACGTTCAAAAGCGCTGTACATTATATCTTATGCAATCTATACATCGAAAACTTCAAGATAACTTAAAATATATAGGTGGGACGTAATTTGACACGAGAAAGAACGATTCCTAACGTTTCGGAGGTATCAAACACAGATATATGATGGAATTAAATCTTCTAATTGTTCTATGTATCTAATCTGATTTCAAGTGGAGCTCTGTATTTTTTACGATTTGAGACGTATTCAGTCTGTATTAGACCTAGGATGAGACTTTCCTTCATTCAGGAATTCAATCGATAGCTTCATTAATAACTGAAAATTAAACGACGTTCAAATGCGCTGCGCATTATATCATATGCAATGTATACATCAAAAACGTCAAGATAACTTGAAATAAAGAGGTAGGACGTCATTCGACACGGGAAAGAACGATTCCAAACGTTTCAGATGTATCAAACACAGATATATGGTGGAAAAAAGTTTTGTGTTCGATCTGTGTATCTAATCAGATTTCAAGTGCAGCTTTGTCTTTTTCACGATTTGAGACGTATTTACTCTGTATTAGACATAGGATGAGACTTTCCTTCATTCAGGAATTCAATCGATAGCTCCATTAATAACTGAAAATTAAACGACGTTCAAATGCGCTGCACATTATATCTTATGCAATGTATACATAGAAAACGTCAAGATAACTTAAAATATAGAGGTAGGACCTAATTTGACACGAGAAAGAACGATTCCTAACGTTTCGGAGGTATCAAACACAGATATATGATGGAATTAAATCTTCTAATCGTTCTATGTATCTGATCAGATTTCAAGTGGAGCTCTGTATTTCTTACGATTAGAGACGTATTTACTCTGTATTAGACCTAGGATGAGACTTTCCTTCGTTCAAGAATTCAATCGATAGCTTCTTTAATAAGTGAAAATTTAACGACTTTCAAATGCGCTGCACATTATATCTTATGCAATGTATACATAGAAAACGTCAAGATAACTTAAAATATAGAGGTAGGACTTAATTTGACACGAGATAGAACGATTCCTAACGTTTCGGATGTATCAAACACAGATATATGATGGAATTAAATTTTGTAATCGTTCTATGTATCCAATCAGATTAAAAGTGGAGCTTTGTCTTCTTTACGATTTGAAACGTAGTTACTCTGCATTAGACCTAGGATGAGACTTTCCTTCATTCAGGAATTCAATCGATGGGCCCCTTTATAACTGAAAATTAAACGACGTTCAATTGCGCTGCACATTATATCTTATGCAATGTATACATAGAAAACGTCAAGATAACTTAAAATATAGAGGTAGGACTTAATTTGACACGAGATAACACGATTCCTAACGTTTCGGATGTATCAAACACAGATATATGATGGAATTAGATTTGGTAATCGTTCTATGTATCTAATCAGATTTCAAGTAGAGCTCTGTATTTTTCACGATTAGAGACGTATTTACTCTGTATTAGACCTAGGATGAGACTTTCCTTCATTCAGGAATTCAATCGATAGCTTCATTAATAACTGAAAATTAAACGGCGATCAAATGCGCTGCACATTATATCTTATGCAATGTATACATAGAAAACGTCAAGATAACTTAGAATATAGAGGTGGAACTTAATTTGACACGAGATAGAACGATTCCTAACGTTTCGGAGGAATCAAACACAGATATGTGATGGAATTAAATCTTCTAATCGTTCTATGTAAATGATCAGATTTCAAGTGGAGCTCTGTATTTTTTACGATTAGAGACGTATTTACTCTGTATTAGACCTAGGATGAGACTTTCCTTCGTTCAAGAATTCAATCGATAGCTTCATTAATAAGTGAAAATTTAACGAAGTTCAAATGCGCTGCACATTATATCTTATGCAATGTATACATAGAAAACGTCAAGATAACTTAAAATATAGCGGTAGGACGTCATTCGACACAAGAAAGAACGATTCCAAACGTTTCATATGTATCAAATACAGATATATGATGGAATAAAGTATTGTGTTCGATCTGTGTATCTAATCAGATTTCAAGCGCAGCTTTGTCTTTTTTACGATTTGAGACGTATTTACCCTGTATTAGACCTAGGATGAGACTTTCCTTCATTCAGGATCTCAATCGATGGCTTCATTAATAACTGAAAATTAAAAGACGTTCAAAAGCGCTGTACATTATATCTTATGCAATCTATACATCGAAAACGTCAAGATAACTTAAATTATAGAGGTAGGACTTGATTTGACACGAGATAGAACGATTCCTAACGTTTCGGAGGAATCAAACACAGATATATGATGGAATTAAATCTTCTAATCGTTCTATGTATCTAATCTGATTTCAAGTGGAGCTCTGTATTTTTTACGATTTGAGACGTATTCAGTCTGTATTAGACCTAGGATGAGACTTTCCTTCATTCAGGAATTCAATCGATAGCTTCATTAATAACTGAAAATTAAACGACGTTCAAAAACGTCAAGATAACTTGAAATGAAGAGGTAGGACGTCATTCGACACGGGAAAGAACGATTCCAAACGTTTCAGATGTATCAAACACAGATATATGGTGGAATAAAGTTTTGTGTTCGATCTGTGTATCTAATCAGTTTTCAAGTGCAGCTTTGTCTTTCTTACGATTTGAGACGTATTTACCCTGTATTAGACCTAGGATGAGACTTTCCTTCGTTCAGGAATTCAGTCGATAGCTTCATGAATACCTGAAAATTAAAAGAGGTTCAAATGCTCTGTACATTATATCTTATGCAATGTATACATAGAAAACGTCAAGATAACTCAAAATATAGGAGTAGGACGTAATTTGACACGCGAAAGAACGATTCCTAACGTTTCGGAGGTATCAAACACAGATATATGATGGAATTAAATTTTGTAATCGTTCTATGTATCTAATCATATTTCAAATGGAGCTCTGTCTTTTATACAATTTTAGACGTATATACTCCGTATTAGACCTAGGAAGAGACTTTCCTTCGTTCAGGAATTCAATCGCTAGCTTCATTAATAACTGAAAATTAAAAGACATTCAAATGCGCTGTACATTATATCTTATGCAATGTATACATAGAAAACGTCAACATAACTTAAAATATAGAGGTAGGACGTAAGTTGACAAGAGAAAGAGTGATTCCTAACGTTTCGGAGGTATAAAACACAGATATATGATGGAATAAAATTTTGTAATTGTTCTATGTATCTAATCAGATTTCAAGTGGAGGTCTGTCTTTTTTACGATTTGAGACGTATTTAGTCTGTATTAGACCTGGGATGAAACTTTTTTCGTTCAGGAATTCAATCGCTAGCTTCATTAATAACTGAACATTAAGAGACGTTCAAATGCTTTGTACATTATATCTTATGCAATGTAAACATAGGAAACGTAAAGATTACTCAAAATATAGAGGTAGGACGTATTTTGACACGCGAAAGAACGATTCCTAACGTTTCGGAGGTATCAAACACAGATATATGATGGAATTAAATTATGTAATCGTTCTATGTATCTAACCAGATTTCAAGTGAAGCTCTGTATTTTTTATGATTTGAGACGTATTTAGTCTGTATTGGACATAGGATGAGACTTTCCTTCGTTCAGGAATTCAATCGCTAGCTTCATTAATATCTGAAAATTAAAAGACGTTCAAATGCTCTGTACATTATATCTTATGCATTGTATACATAGGAAACGTGAAGATTACTCTAAATATGGACGTAGGAAGTAATTTGACACGCGAAAGAACGATTCCTAACGTTTCGGAGGTATCAAACACAGATATATGATGGAATTAAATTTTGTAATCGTTCTATGTATCTAATCATATTTCAAGTGAAGCTCTGTATTTTTCACGATTTGAGACGTATTTAGTCTGTATTAGACCTGGGATGAGACTTTCCGTCGTTCAGGAATTCAATCGCTAGCTTCATTAATAACTGAAAATTAAAAGTCGTTCAAATGCTCTGTACATTATATCTTATGCAATGTATACATAGAAAACGTCAAGATAACTTGAAATAAAGAGGCAGGACGTCATTCGACACGGGAAAGAACGATTCCAAACGTTTCAGATGTATCAAATACAGATATATGATGGAATAAAGTATTGTGTTCGATCCGTGTATCTAATCAGATTTCAAGTGCAGCTTTGTCTTTTTTACGATTTGAGACGTATTTACTCTGTATTAGACCTAGGATGAGACTTTCCTTCATTCAGGAATTCAATCGATGGCTTCATTAATAACTGTTTATTAAAAGACGTTCAAAAGCGCTGTACATTATATCTTATGCAATCTATACATCGAAAACTTCAAGATAATTTAAAATATATAGGTGACACGTAATTTGACACGAGAAAGAACGATTCCTAACGTTTCGGAGGTATCAAACACAGATATATGATGGAATTAAATCTTCTAATCGTTCTATGTATCTAATCTGATTTCAAGTGGAGCTCTGTATTTTTTACGATTTGAGACGTATTCAGTCTGTATTAGACTTAGGATGAGACTTTCCTTCATTCAGGAATTCAATCGATAGCTTCATTAATAACTGAAAATTAAACGACGTTCAAATGCGCTGCGCATTATATCATATGCAATGTATACATCAAAAACGTCAAGATAACTTGAAATAAAGAGGTAGGACGTCATTCGACACGGGAAAGAACGATTCCAAACGTTTCAGATGTATCAAACACAGATATATGGTGGAAAAAAGTTTTGTGTTCGATCTGTGTATCTAATCAGATTTCAAGTGCAGCTTTGTCTTTTTTACGATTTGAGACGTATTTACTCTGTATTAGACATAGGATGAGACTTTCCTTCATTCAGGAATTCAATCGATGGCTCCATTAATAACTGAAAATTAAACGACGTTCAAATGCGCTGCACATTATATCTTATGCAATGTATACATAGAAAACGTCAAGATAACTTAAAATATAGAGGTAGGACCTAATTTGACACGAGAAAGAACGATTCCTAACGTTTCGGAGGTATCAAACACAGATATATGATGGAATTAAATCTTCTAATCGTTCTATGTATCTGATCAGATTTCAAGTGGAGCTCTGTATTTTTTACGATTTGAGACGTATTTAGTCTGTATTAGACCTATTATGAGACTTTCCTTCGTTCAGGAATTCAATCGCTAGCTTCATTGATAACTGAAAATTAAAAGTCGTTCAAATGCTCTGTACATTATATCTTATGCAATGTATACATAGAAAACGTCAAGATAACTTAGAATATAGAGGTAGGACTTAATTTGACACGAGATAGAACGATTCCTAACGTTTCGGAGGTATCAAACACTGATATATGATGGAATTAAATCTTCTAATCGTTCTATGTATCTAATCAGATTTCAAGTAGAGCTCTGTATTTTTTACGATTAGAGACGTATTTACTCTGTATTAGACCTAGGATGAGACTTTCCTTCGTTCAAGAATTCAATCGATAGCTTCTTTAATAAGTGAAAATTTAACGACTTTCAAATGCGCTGCACATTATATCTTATGCAATGTATACATAGAAAACGTCAAGATAACTTAAAATATAGAGGTAGGACTTAATTTGACACGAGATAGAACGATTCCTAACGTTTCAGATGTATCAAACACAGATATATGGTGGAATAAAGTTTTGTGTTCGATCTGTGTATCTAATCAGATTTCGAGTGCAGCTTTGTCTTTTTTACGATTTGAGACGTATTTACTCTGTATTAGACCTATTATGAGACTTTCCTTCGTTCAGGAATTCAATCGATAGCTTCATTAATAACTGAAAATTAAACGACGTTCAAATGCGCTGCACATTATATCTTATGCAATGTATACATAGAAAACGTCAAGATAACTTAAATTATAGAGGTAGGACTTGATTTGACACGAGATAGAACGATTCCTAACGTTTCGGAGGTATCAAACACAGATATATGACGGAATTAAATTATGTAATCGTTCTATGTATCTAACCAGATTTCAAGTGAAGCTCTGCATTTTTATGATTTGAGACGTATTTAGTCTGTATTAGACCTAGGATGAGACTTTCCTTCGTTCAAGAATTCAATCGATAGCTTCATTAATAAGTGAAAATTTAACGATGTTCAAATGCGCTGCACATTATATCTTATGCAATGTATACATAGAAAACGTCAAGATAACTTAAAATATAGCGGTAGGACTTAATTTGACACGAGATAGAACGATTCCTAACGTTTCAGATGTATCAAACACAGATATATGGTGGAATAAAGTTTTGTGTTCGATCTGTGTATCTAATCAGATTTCAAGTGCAGCTTTGTCTTTTTTACGATTTGAGACGTATTTACTCTGTATTAGACCTAGGATGAGACTTTCCTTCGTTCAAGAATTCAATCGATAGCTTCATTAATAAGTGAAAATTTAACGACTTTTAAAAGCGCTGTACATTATATCTTATGCAATCTATACATCGAAAACTTCAAGATAACTTAAAATATATAGGTGGGACGTAATTTGACACGAGAAAGAACGATTCCTAACGTTTCGGAGGTATCAAACACAGATATATGATGGAATTAAATCTTCTAATCGTTCTATGTATCTAATCTGATTTCAAGTGGAGCTCTGTATTTTTTACGATTTGAGACGTATTCAGTCTGTATTAGACCTAGGATGAGACTTTCCTTCATTCAGGATTTCAATCGATAGCTTCATTAATAACTGAAAATTAAACGACGTTCAAATGCGCTGCACATTATATCATATGCAATGTATACATCAAAAACGTCAAGATAACTTGAAATAAAGAGGTAGGACGTCATTCGACACGGGAAAGAACGATTCCAAACGTTTCAGATGTATCAAACACAGATATATGGTGGAAAAAAGTTTTGTGTTCGATCTGTGTATCTAATCAGATTTCAAGTGCAGCTTTGTCTTTTTTACGATTTGAGACGTATTTACTCTGTATTAGACCTAGGATGAGACTTTCCTTCATTCAGGAATTCAATCGATAGCTCCATTAATAACTGAAAATTAAACGACGTTCAAATGCGCTGCACATTATATCTTATGCAATGTATACATGGAAAACGTCAAGATAACTTAAAATATAGAGGTAGGACCTAATTTGACACGAGAAAGAACGATTCCTAACGTTTCGGAGGTATCAAACACAGATATATGATGGAATTAAATCTTCTAATCGTTCTATGTATCTGATCAGATTTCAAGTGGAGCTCTGTATTTTTTACGATTTGAGACGTATTTAGTCTGTATTAGACCTATTATGAGACTTTCCTTCGTTCAGGAATTCAATCGCTAGCTTCATTGATAACTGAAAATTAAAAGTCGTTCAAATGCTCTGTACATTATATCTTATGCAATGTATACATAGAAAACGTCAAGATAACTTAGAATATAGAGGTAGGACTTAATTTGACACGAGATAGAACGATTCCTAACGTTTCGGAGGTATCAAACACTGATATATGATGGAATTAAATCTTCTAATCGTTCTATGTATCTAATCAGATTTCAAGTAGAGCTCTGTATTTTTTACGATTAGAGACGTATTTACTCTGTATTAGACCTAGGATGAGACTTTCCTTCGTTCATGAATTCAATCGATAGCTTCATTTAATAAGTGAAAATTTAACGACTTTCAAATGCGCTGCACATTATATCTTATGCAATGTATACATAGAAAACGTCAAGATAACTTAAAATATAGAGGTAGGACTTAATTTGACACGAGATAGAACGATTCCTAACGTTTCGGATGTATCAAACACAGATATATGATGGAATTAAATTTTGTAATCGTTCTATGTATCCAATCAGATTTCAAGTGGAGCTTTGTCTTCTTTACGATTTGAAACGTAGTTACTCTGCATTAGACCTAGGATGAGACTTTCCTTCATTCAGGAATTCAATCGATAGGCCCCTTTATAACTGAAAATTAAACGACGTTCAATTGCGCTGCACATTATATCTTATGCAATGTATACATAGAAAATGTCAAGATAACTTAAAATATAGAGGTAGGACTTAATTTGACACGAGATAGACACGATTCCTAACGTTTCGGATGTATCAAACACAGATATATGATGGAATTAAGATTTGTGTAATCGTTCTATGTATCTAATCAGATTTCAAGTAGAGCTCTGTATTTTTCACGATTAGAGACGTATTTACTCTGTATTAGACCTAGGATGAGACTTTCCTTCATTCAGGAATTCAATCGATAGCTTCATTAATAACTGAAAATTAAACGGCGTTCAAATGCGCTGCACATTATATCTTATGCAATGTATACATAGAAAACGTCAAGATAACTTAAAATATAGAGGTGGAACTTAATTTGACACGAGATAGAACGATTCCTAACGTTTCGGAGGAATCAAACACAGATATATGATGGAATTAAATCTTCTAATTGTTCTATGTAAATAATCAGATTTCAAGTGGAGCTCTGTATTTTTTACGATTAGAGACGTATTTACTCTGTATTAGACCTAGGATGAGACTTTCCTTCGTTCAAGAATTCAATCGATAGCTTCATTAATAAGTGAAAATTTAACGAAGTTCAAATGCGCTGCACATTATATCTTATGCAATGTATACATAGAAAACGTCAAGATAACTTAAAATATAGCGGTAGGACGTCATTCGACACGGGAAAGAACGATTCCAAACGTTTCAGATGTATCAAATACAGATATATGATGGAATAAAGTTTTGTGTTCGATCTGTGTATCTAATCAGATTTCAAGTGCAGCTTTGTCTTTTTTACGATTTGAGACGTATTTACTCTGTATTAGACCTAGTATGAGACTTTCCTTCGTTCAGGAATTCAATCGATAGCTTCATTAATAACTGAAAATTAAACGACGTTCAAATGCGCTGCACATTATATCTTATGCAATGTATACATAGAAAACGTCAAGATAACTTAAAATATAGAGGTAGGACTTAATTTGACACGAGATAGAACGATTCCTAACGTTTCGGAGGTATCAAACACAGATATATGATGGAATTAAATCTATGTAATCGTTCTATGTATCTAATCAGATTTCAAGTGAAGCTCTGTATTTTTTACGATTTGAGACGTATTTAGTCTGTATTAGACCTAGGATGAGACTTTCCTTCGTTCAAGAATTCAATCGATAGCTTCATT
>JAPTHL010000006.1:0-64243 GCA_028455855.1 Meloe dianella | reverse complement strand
GTTATGTGACGTGCTTGGTTCAGTTAGTATTGCTCTTCTGACCAAGGATGAGACTTTCCTTCGTTCAGGAATTCAATCGATAGCTTCATTAATAACTAAAAATTTATTGCCATTGAAATGCGCTGTACATTATATCTTATGCAATGTATACATAGAACACGTCAAGATAACTTAAAATATAGAGGTTGAACGTTATTTGACACGCGAATGAACGATTAAAATCGTTTCAGAGGTATCAAACACAGATATATAATGGAATTCAATTTTGTAATCGTTCTATGTATCTGATCAGATTTCAAGTAGAGCTTTGTCTTTTTAAGATTTGAGACGTATATACTCTGTATTAGACATAGGATGAGACTTTTTTTCGTTCAGGAATTCAATCGATAGCTTCATTAATAACCGAAAATTAAAAGACGTTCAAATACGCTGTACATTATATCTTATGCAATGTATACGTAGGACACGTCAAGATGACTTGAAATATAGAGGTAGGGCGTAATTTGACACGAGAAAGAACGATTCGTAAACGTTTCAGATGTATCAAACACAGATATATAATGGAATTCAATTTTGTAATCGTTCTATGTATCTGATCAGATTTCAAGTAGAGCTTTGTCTTTTTTAAGATTTGAGACGTATTTACTCTGTATTAGACATAGGATGAGACTTTCTTTCGTTCAGGAATTCAATCGATAGCTTCATAAATAACCGAAAATTAAAAGACGTTCAAATGCTCTGTACATTATATCTTATGCAATGTATACATAGAAAACGTCATGATAACCTGAAAAATAGGAGTAGGACGTAAATTGACACGAGAAAGAACGATTCGTAAAGTTTCGGATGTATCAAACACTGAAATATGATGGAATTAAATTTTGTAATCGTTCTATGTATCTGATCAGATTTCAAGTGGAGCTCTGTCTATTTTACGATTTGAGACGTATTTAGTCTGTATTAGACCTAGGATGAGACTATCCTTCGTTCAGGAATTCAATCGCTAGCTTCATTAATAACTGATAATTAAAAGACGTTCAAATGCTCTGTACTTTATATCTTATGCAATGTATACATAGAAAACGTCAAGATAACTTAAAATATAGAGGTTGAACGTTATTTGACACGCGAATGAACGATTAAAATCGTTTCAGAGGTATCAAACACAGATATAAAATGGAATTCAATTTTGTAATCGTTCTATGTATCTGATCAGATTTCAAGTGGAGCTTTGTCTTTTTTATGATTTGAGACGTATTTACTCTGTATTAGACATAGGATGAGACTTTTTTTCGTTCAGGAATTCAATCGATAGCTTCATTAATAACTGAAAATTAAAAGACGTTCAAATGCTCTGTACATAATATCTCCTGCTATGTATACATAGAAAACGTCAAGACAACTCAAGATTTAGAGGTTGGACGTAATTTGACACGAGAAAGAACGATTCCTAACGTTTCGGAGGTATCAACCACAGATACATGATGGAATTAAACTTTGTAATCGTTATATGTATCTGATCAGATTTCAAGTGGATCTTTGTCTTTTTTAAGATTTGAGACGTATTTACTCTATATTAGACCTAGGATGAGACTTTCCTTCGTTCAGGAATTCAATCGCTAGCTTCATTAATAACTGAAAATTAAAAGCCGTTCAAATGCTCTGTACATTATATCTTATGCAATGTATACATAGAAAACGTCAAGATAACTTGAAATATAGAGGTTGAAAGTTATTTGACACGCGAATGAACGATTAAAATCGTTTCAGAGGTATCAAACACAGATATATAATGGAATTCAATTTTGTAATCGTTCTATGTATCTGATCAGATTTCAAGTGGAGCTTTGTCTTTTTTAAGATTTGAGACGTATTTACTATGTATTAGACATAGGATGAGACTTTTTTTCGTTCAGGAATTCAATCGATAGCTTCATAAATAACCGAAAATTAAAAGACGTTCAAATACGCTGTACATTATATCTTATGCAATGTATACGTAGGACACGTCAAGATGACTTGAAATATAGAGGTAGGGCGTAATTTGACACGAGAAAGAACGATTAAAATCGTTTCAGAGGTATCAAACACAGATATATAATGGAATTCAATTTTGTAATCGTTCTATGTATCTGATCAGATTTCAAGTGGAGCTTTGTCTTTTTTAAGATTTGAGACGTATTTACTCTGTATTAGACATAGGATGAGACTTTTTTTCGTTCAGGAATTCAATCGATAGCTTCATTAATAACTGAAAACTAAAAGACGTTCAAATGCTCTGTACATATTATCTCATGCTATGAATACATAGAAAACGTCAAGACAACTCAAGATTTAGAGGTTGGACGTAATTTGACACGAGAAAGAACGATTCCTAACGTTTCGGAGGTATCAACCACAGATATATGATGGAATTAAATGTTGTAATCGTTCTATGTATCTAATCAGATATCAAGTGGAGCTCTGTCTTTTTCAGAATTTGAGACGTATTTAGTCCGTATTAGACCTAGGATGAGACTTTCGTTCGTTCAGGAATTCAATCGCTAGCTTCATTAGTAACTGAAAATTAAAAGACGTTCAAATGCTCTGTACATTATATCTTATGCAGTGTATACATAGAAAACGTCAAGATAACTTAAAATATAGAGGTAGGAAATCATTTGACACGGGATAGAACGATTAAAAACGTTTCAAAGGTATCAAACACAAATATATGATGGAATTAAATTTTGTAATCGTTCTATGTATCTCATCAGATTTCAAGTGCGGCTTTGTCTTTATTACGATTTGGGACGTATTTACACTGTATCAGACCTAGGATGAGACTTTCCTTCGTTCAGGAATTCAATCGCTAGCTTCATGAATAACTGAAAATTAAAGGAATTTCAGATGTTCTGTACATCATATCTTATGCAATGTATACATAGGAAACGCCAAGATAACTCAGAATATTGAGGTATGACTTAATCTGACACGAGAATGACCGATCCCAAACCTTTCAGATGTATGAATACCAGATATATGATTTAAATAAGCATTGTGATCGTTCAATGTATCTAATCAGACTTCAAGTGGAGCTCTGTCTTTTTCACGATTTGAGATGTATTTAGTCTTTATTAGACCAAGGATGAGACTTTCCTTCGTTCAGGAATTCAATCGATAGCTTCATTAATAACTGAAAATTAAAAGCCGTTCAAATGCGCTGTACATGATATCTTATGTAATGTATACATAGAAAACGTCAAGATAACGTAAAATATAGAGGTTGGACGTCATTTTACACGGGAAAGAACGATTAAAAACGTTTCAGAGGTATCAAACACAGATATATGATGGAATTAAATTTTGTAATCGTTCTATGTATCTAATCAGATTTCAAGTGGAGCGCTGTCTTTTCACGATTTGAGACGTATTTAGTCTGTATTAGACCTAGGATGAGACTTTCCTTCGTTCAGGAATTCAATCGATAGCTTCATTAATAACTGAAAATTAGATGCCGTTCAAATGCGCTGTACATTATATCTTATGCAATGTATACATAGAAAACGTCAACATAACCTAAAATATAGAGGTTGGACGTCATTTGACACGGGAAAGAACGATTAAAAACGTTTCAGAGGTATCAAACACAAATATATGATGGAATTAAATTTTGTAATCGTTCTATGTATCTAATCAGATTTCAAGTGGAGCTCTGTCTTTTTACGATTTGAGACGTATTTAGTCTGTATTAAACCTAGGATGAGACTTTCCTTCGTTCAGGAATTCAATCGCTAGCTTCATTAGTAACTGAAAATTAAAAGACGTTCAAATGTTCTGTACATTATATCGTATGCAATGTATACATAGAAAACGTCAAGATAACCTAAAATATAGAGGTTGGACGTCATTTGACACGGGAAAGAACGATTAAAAACGTTTCAGAGGTATCAAACACAAATATATGATGGAATTAAATTTTGTAATCGTTCTATGTATCTAATCAGATTTCAAGTGGAGCTCTGTCTTTTCACGATTTGAGACGTATTTAGTCTGTATTAGACCTGGGATGAGACTTTCCTTCGTTCAGGAATTCAATCGACAGCTTCATTGATAACTGAAAATTAGAAGCCGTTCAAATGCGCTGTACATTATATCTTATGCAATGTACACATAGAAAACGTCAAGATAACCTAAAATATAGAGGTTGACGTCATTTGGCACGGGAAAGAACGATTAAAAACGTTTCAGAGGTATCAAACACAAATATATGATGGAATTAAATTTTGTAATCGTTCTATGTATCTAATCAGATTTCAAGTGGAGCTCTGTCTTTTCACGATTTGAGACGTATTTAGTCTGTATTAGACCTAGGATGAGACTTTCCATCGTTCAGGAATTCAAACGATAGCTTCAATAATGACTGAAAATTAGAAGCCGTTCAAATGCGCTGTACATTATATCTTATGCAATGTATACATAGAAAACGTCAAGATAAACTAAAATATAGAGGTTGGACGTCATTTGACACGGGATAGAACGATTAAAAACGTTTCAGAGGTATCAAACACAGATATATGATGGAATTAAATTTTGTAATCGTTCTATGTATCTAATCAGATTTCAAGTGGAGCTCTGTCTTTTTCACAATTTGAGACGTATTTAGTCTGTATAAGACCTAGGATGAGACTTTATTTCGTTCAGGAATTCAATCGATAGCTTCATTAATAACTGAAAATTAAATGACGTTCAAATGCTCTGTACATTATATCGTATGCAATGTATACATAGAAAACGTCAAGATAACTAAATATATAGAGGTAGGAAGTCATTTGAGACGGGATAGAACGATTAAAAACGTTTCAGAGTTATGAAACACAAATATATGATGGAATTAAATTTTGTAATCCTTCTATGTATCTCATCAGATTTCAAGTGCGGCTTTGTCTTTTTTACGATTTGGGACGTATTTACACTGTATTAGACATAGGATGAGACTTTCCTTCGTTCAGGAATTCAATCGATAGCTTCATTAATAACTGAAAATTAAAAGACGTTCAAATGCTCTGTACATTATATCTTATGCAATGTATACATGAGAAACGTCAAGATGGCTTAAAATATAGAGTTAGGACGTCATTTGACTCGGGATAGAACGATTAAAAACGTTTCAGAGGTATCAAACACAAATATATGATGGAATTAGATTTTGTAATCGTTCTATGTATCTCATCAGATTTCAAGTGCGGCTTTGTCTTTTTCACGATGTGAGACGTATTTACTCTGTATTAGACCTAGGATGAGGCTTCCCTTCGTTTAGGAATTCAATCGATAGCTTCATTAATAACTGAAAATTTAAAGCAATTCAAATGCGCGGTACATTATATCTTATGGAATGTATACATAGAAAGCGTCAAGATAACTATAAATATAGGAGTAGGAAGTCATTTGAGACGGGATAGAACGATTAAACACGTTTCAGAGGTATCAAACACAAATATATGATGGAATTAAATTTTGTAATCGTTCTATGTATCTCATCAGATTTCAAGTGCGGCTTTGTCTTTTTCACGATTTGAGACGTATTTAGTCTGTATTAGACCTAGGATGAGACTTTCCTTCGTTCAGGAATTCAATCGATAGCTTCATTAATAACTGAAAATTAAAAGACGTTCAAATGCTCTGTACATTATATCTTATGCAATGTATACATAGAAAACGTCAAGACAACCTAAAATATAGAGGCTGGACGTCATTTGACGCTGGAAAGAACGATTAAAAACGTTTCAGAGGTATCAAACACAGATATATGATGGAATTAAATTTTGTAATCGTTCTATGTATCTAATCAGATATCAAGTGGAGCTCTGTCTTTTCACGATTTGAGACGTATTTAGTCTGTAATAGACCTAGGATGAGACTTTATTTCGTTCAGGAATTCAATCGCTAGCTTCATTAGTAACTGAAAATTAAAAGACGTTCAAATGTTCTGTACATTATATCGTATGCAGTGTATACATAGAAAACGTCAAGATAACTAAAAATATAGAGGTAGGAAGTCATTTGAGACGGGATAGAACGATTAAAAAAGTTTCAGAGGTATCAAACACAAATATATGATGGAATTAAATTTTGTAATCGTTCTATGTATCTCATCAGATTTCAAGTGCGGCTTTGTCTTTTTTACGATTTGGAACGTATTTACTCTGTATTAGACATTGGATGAGACTTTCCTTCGTTCAGGAATTCAATCGATAGTTTCATTAATAACTGAAAATTAAAAGACGTTCAAATGCTCTGTACATTATATCTTATGCAATGTATACATGAGAAACGTCAAGATGGCTTAAAATATAGAGTTAGGACGTCATTTGACTCGGGATAGAACGATTAAAAACGTTTCAGAGGTATCAAACACAAGTATATGATGGAATTAGATTTTGTAATCGTTCTATGTATCTCATCAGATTTCAAGTGCGGCTTTGTCTTTTTTACGATGTGAGACGTATTTACTCTGTATTAGACCTAGGATGAGGCTTCCCTTCGTTTAGGAATTCAATCGATAACTTCATTAATAACTGAAAATATAAAGCAATTCAAATGCGCTGTACATTATATCTTATGCAATGTATACATAGAAAACGCCAAGATATCCTAAAATATAGAGGTTGGACGTCATTTGACACGGGAAAGAACGATTAAAAACGTTTCAGAGGTATCAAACACAGATATATGATGGAATTAAATTTTGTAATCGTTCTATGTATCTAATCAGATTTCAAGTGGAGCTCTGTCTTTTCACGATTTGAGACGTATTTAGTCTGTATTAGACCTAGGATGAGACTTTCCTTCGTTCAGTAATTCAATCGCTAGCTTCATTAATAACTGATAATTAAAAGACGTTCAAATGCTCTGTACTTTATATCTTATGCAATGTATACATAGAAAACGTCAAGATAACTTAAAATATAGAGGTTGGACGTTATTTGACAAGCGAATGAACGATTAAAATCGTTTCAGAGGTATCAAACACAGATATAAAATGGAATTCAATTTTGTAATCGTTCTATGTATCTGATCAGATTTCAAGTGGAGCTTTGTCTTTTTTATGATATGAGACGTATTTACTCTGTATTAGACATAGGATGAGACTTTCTTTCGTTCAGGAATTCAATCGATAGCTTCATTAATAACTGAAAATTAAAAGACGTTCAAATGCTCTGTACATAATATCTCCTGCTATGTATACATAGAAAACGTCAAGACAACTCAAGATTTAGAGGTTGGACGTAATTTGACACGAGAAAGAACGATTCCTAACGTTTCGGAGGTATCAACCACAGATATATGATGGAATTAAACTTTGTAATCGTTATATGTACCTGATCAGATTTCAAGTGTAGCTATGTCTTTTTTAAGATTTGAGACGTATTTACTCTATATTAGACCTAGGATGAGACTTTCCTTCGTTCAGGAATTCAATCGCTAGCTTCATTAATAACTGAAAATTAAAAGACGTTCAAATGCTCTGTACATTATATCTTATGCAATGTATACATAGAAAACGTCAAGATAACTTAAAATATAGAGGTTGAACGTTATTTGACACGCGAATGAACGATTAAAATCGTTTCAGAGGTATCAAACACAGATATATAATGGAATTCAATTTTGTAATCGTTCTATGTATCTGATCAGATTTTAAGTGGAGCTCTGTCTTTTTTAAGATTTGAGACGTATTTACTATGTATTAGACATAGGATGAGACTTTTTTTCGTTTAGGAATTCAATCGATAGCTTCATTAATAACTGAAAATTAAAAGACGTTCAAATGCGCTGTACATTATATCTTATGCAATGTATACATAGAAAACGACAAGATAACCTGAAATTTAGGAGTAGGACGTGAATTGACACGAGAAAGAACGATTCGTAAAGTTTCGGATGTATCAAACACAGATATATGATGGAATTAAATATTGTAATCGTTCTATGTATCTAATCAGATTTCAAGTGGAGCTCTGTCTTTTCACGATTTGAGACGTATTTAGTCTGTATTAGACCTGGGATGAGACTTTCCTTCGTTCAGGAATTCAATCGACAGCTTCATTGATAACTGAAAATTAGAAGCCGTTCAAATGCGCTGTACATTATATCTTATGCAATGTACACATAGAAAACGTCAAGATAACCTAAAATATAGAGGTTGACGTCATTTGGCACGGGAAAGAACGATTAAAAACGTTTCAGAGGTATCAAACACAAATATATGATGGAATTAAATTTTGTAATCGTTCTATGTATCTAATCAGATTTCAAGTGGAGCTCTGTCTTTTCACGATTTGAGACGTATTTAGTCTGTATTAGACCTAGGATGAGACTTTCCATCGTTCAGGAATTCAAACGATAGCTTCAATAATGACTGAAAATTAGAAGGAGTTCAAATGCGCTGTACATTATATCTTATGCAATGTATACATAGAAAACGTCAAGATAAACTAAAATATAGAGGTTGGACGTCATATGACACGGGATAGAACGATTAAAAACGTTTCAGAGGTATCAAACACAGATATATGATGGAATTAAATTTTGTAATCGTTCTATGTATCTAATCAGATTTCAAGTGGAGCTCTGTCTTTTTCACGATTTGAGACGTATTTAGTCTGTATAAGACCTAGGATGAGACTTTATTTCGTTCAGGAATTCAATCGATAGCTTCATTAATAACTGAAAATTAAAAGACGTTCAAATGCTCTGTACATTATATCTTATGCAATGTATACATAAGAAACGTCAAGATGGCTTAAAATATAGAGTTAGGACGTCATTTGACTCGGGATAGAACGATTAAAAACGTTTCAGAGGTATCAAACACAAATATATGATGGAATTAGATTTTGTAATCGTTCTATGTATCTCATCAGATTTCAAGTGCGGCTTTGTCTTTTTCACGATGTGAGACGTATTTACTCTGTATTAGACCTAGGATGAGGCTTCCCTTCGTTTAGGAATTCAATCGATAGCTTCATTAATAACTGAAAATTTAAAGCAATTCAATTGCGCGGTACATTATATCTTATGGAATGTATACATAGAAAGCGTCAAGATAACTATAAATATAGGAGTAGGAAGTCATTTGAGACGGGATAGAACGATTAAACACGTTTCAGAGGTATCAAACACAAATATATGATGGAATTAAATTTTGTAATCGTTCTATGTATCTCATCAGATTTCAAGTGCGGCTTTGTCTTTTTCACGATTTGAGACGTATTTAGTCTGTATTAGACCTAGGATGAGACTTTCCTTCGTTCAGGAATTCAATCGATAGCTTCATTAATAACTGAAAATTAAAAGACGTTCAAATGCTCTGTACATTATATCTTATGCAATGTATACATAGAAAACGTCAAGACAACCTAAAATATAGAGGCTGGACGTCATTTGACGCTGAAAAGAACGATTAAAAACGTTTCAGAGGTATCAAACACAAATATATGATGGAATTAAATTTTGTAATCGTTCTATGTATCTCATCAGATTTCAAGTGCGGCTTTGTCTTTTTTACGATTTGGAACGTATTTACTCTGTATTAGACATTGGATGAGACTTTCCTTCGTTCAGGAATTCAATCGATAGTTTCATTAATAACTGAAAATTAAAAGACGTTCAAATGCTCTGTACATTATATCTTATGCAATGTATACATGAGAAACGTCAAGATGGCTTAAAATATAGAGTTAGGACGTCATTTGACTCGGGATAGAACGATTAAAAACGTTTCAGAGGTATCAAACACAAGTATATGATGGAATTAGATTTTGTAATCGTTCTATGTATCTCATCAGATTTCAAGTGCGGCTTTGTCTTTTTTACGATGTGAGACGTATTTACTCTGTATTAGACCTAGGATGAGGCTTCCCTTCGTTTAGGAATTCAATCGATAACTTCATTAATAACTGAAAATTTAAAGCAATTCAAATGCGCTGTACATTATATCTTATGCAATGTATACATAGAAAACGCCAAGATATCCTAAAATATAGAGGTTGGACGTCATTTGACACGGGAAAGAACGATTAAAAACGTTTCGGAGGTATCAAACACAGATATATGATGGAATTAAATTTTGTAATCGTTCTATGTATCTAATCAGATTTCAAGTGGAGCTCTGTCTTTTCACGATTTGAGACGTATTTAGTTTGTATTAGACCTAGGATGAGACTTTCCTTCGTTCAGTAATTCAATCGCTAGCTTCATTAATAACTGATAATTAAAAGACGTTCAAATGCTCTGTACTTTATATCTTATGCAATGTATACATAGAAAACGTCAAGATAACTTAAAATATAGAGGTTGGACGTTATTTGACAAGCGAATGAACGATTAAAATCGTTTCAGAGGTATCAAACACAGATATAAAATGGAATTCAATTTTGTAATCGTTCTATGTATCTGATCAGATTTCAAGTGGAGCTTTGTCTTTTTTATGATTTGAGACGTATTTACTCTGTATTAGACATAGGATGAGACTTTTTTTCGTTCAGGAATTCAATCGATAGCTTCATTAATAACTGAAAATTAAAAGACGTTCAAATGCTCTGTACATAATATCTCCTGCTATGTATACATAGAAAACGTCAAGACAACTCAAGATTTAGAGGTTGGACGTAATTTGACACGAGATAGAACGATTCCTAACGTTTCGGAGGTATCAACCACAGATATATGATGGAATTAAACTTTGTAATCGTTATATGTATCTGATCAGATTTCAAGTGGAGCTTTGTCTTTTTAAGATTTGAGACGTATTTACTCTATATTAGACCTAGGATGAGACTTTCCTTCGTTCAGGAATTCAATCGCTAGCTTCATTAATAACTGAAAATTAAAAGACGTTCAAATGCCTGTACATTATATCTTATGCAATGTATACATAGAAAACGTCAAGATAACTTAAAATATAGAGGTTGAACGTTATTTGACACGCGAATGAACGATTAAAATCGTTTCAGAGGTATCAAACACAGATATATAATGGAATTCAATTTTGTAATCGTTCTATGTATCTGATCAGATTTTAAGTGGAGCTTTGTCTTTTTTAAGATTTGAGACGTATTTACTATGTATTAGACATAGGATGAGACTTTTCTTCGTTTAGGAATTCAATCGATAGCTTCATTAATAACTGAAAATTAAAAGACGTTCAAATGCGCTGTACATTATATCTTATGCAATGTATACATAGAAAACGACAAGATAACCTGAAATTTAGGAGTAGGACGTAAATTGACACGAGAAAGAACGATTCGTAAAGTTTCGGATGTATCAAACACAGATATATGATGGAATTAAATTTTGTAATCGTTCTATGTATCTGATCAGATTTCAAGTGGAGCTCTGTCTATTTTACGATTTGAGACGTATTTAGTCTGTATTAGACCTAGGATGAGACTTTCCTTCGTTCAGTAATTCAATCGCTAGCTTCATTAATAACTGATAATTAAAAGACGTACAAATGCTCTGTACTTTATATCTTATGCAATGTATACATAGAAAACGTCAAGATAACTTAAAATATAGAGGTTGGACGTTATTTGACAAGCGAATGAACGATTAAAATCGTTTCAGAGGTATCAAACACAGATATAAAATGGAATTCAATTTTGTAATCGTTCTATGTATCTGATCAGATTTCAAGTGGAGCTTTGTCTTTTTTATGATTTGAGACGTATTTACTCTGTATTAGACATAGGATGAGACTTTTTTTCGTTCAGGAATTCAATCGATAGCTTCATTAATAACTGAAAATTAATAGACGTTCAAATGCTCTGTACATAATATCTCCTGCTATGTATACATAGAAAACGTCAAGACAACTCAAGATTTAGAGGTTGGACGTAATTTGACACGAGAAAGAACGATTCCTAACGTTTCGGAGGTATCAACCACAGATATATGATGGAATTAAACTTTGTAATCGTTATATGTATCTGATCAGATTTCAAGTGGAGCTTTGTCTTTTTTAGGATTTGAGACGTATTTACTCTATATTAGACCTAGGATGAGACTTTCCTTCGTTCAGGAATTCAATCGCTAGCTTCATTAATAACTGAAAATTAAAAGACGTTCAAATGCTCTGTACATTATATCTTATGCAATGTATACATAGAAAACGTCAAGATAACTTAAAATATAGAGGTTGAACGTTATTTGACACGCGAATGAACGATTAAAATCGTTTCAGAGGTATCAAACACAGATATATAATGGAATTCAATTTTGTAATCGTTCTATGTATCTGATCAGATTTTAAGTGGAGCTTTGTCTTTTTTAGGATTTGAGACGTATTTACTATGTATTAGACATAGGATGAGACTTTTTTTCGTTTAGGAATTCAATCGATAGCTTCATTAATAACTGAAAATTAAAAGACGTTCAAATGCGCTGTACATTATATCTTATGCAATGTATACATAGAAAACGACAAGATAACCTGAAATTTAGGAGTAGGACGTGAATTGACACGAGAAAGAACGATTCGTAAAGTTTCGGATGTATCAAACACAGATATATGATGGAATTAAATTTTGTAATCGTTCTATGTATCTGATCAGATTTCAAGTGGAGCTCTGTCTATTTTACGATTTGAGACGTATTTAGTTTGTATTAGACCTAGGATGAGACTTTCCTTCGTTCAGGAATTCAATCGCTAGCTTCATTAATAACTGAAAATTAAAAGACGTTCAAATGCCCTGTACTTCATATCTTATGCAATGTATACATAGAAGACGTCAAGATAACTTAAAATATAGAGGTTGAACGTTATTTGACACGCGAATGAACAATTAAAATCGTTTCAGAGTTATCAAACACAGATATAAAATGGAATTCAATTTTGTAATCGTTCTATGTATCTGATCAGATTTCAAGTGGAGCTTTGTCTTTTTTAAGATTTGAGACGTATTTACTCTGTATTAGACATAGGATGAGACTTTTTTCGTTCAGGAATTCAATCGATAGCTTCATTAATAACTGAAAACTAAAAGACGTTCAAATGCTCTGTACATTATATCTTATGCAATGTATCCATAGAAAACGTATAGATAACTTAAAATATAGAGGTAGGACGTAATTTGACACGAGAAAGAACGATTCCTAACGTTTCGGAGGTATCAAACACAGATATATGATGGAACTAAATTTTGTAAGCGTTCCATGTATCTAATCAGATTTTGAGTGGAGCTTTGTTTTTTTACGATTTGAGACGTAGCTACTCTGTATTATACCTAGGATGAGACTTTCCTTCGTTCCGGAATTCAATCGATAGCTTCATTAATAACTGAGAGTTAAAAGACGTTCAAATGCTCTGTACATAAGATCTCATGCTATGTATACATAGAAAACGTCAAGACAACTCAAGATTTAGAGGTTGGACGTAATTTGACACGAGAAAGAACGATTCCTAACGTTTCGGAGGTATCAACCACAGATATATGATGGAATTAAACTTTGTAATCGTTCTATGTATCTGATCAGATTTCAAGTGGAGCTTTGTCTATTTTACGATTTGAGACGTATTTAGTCTGTATTAGACCTAGGATGAGACTTTCCTTCGTTCAGGAATTCAATCGCTAGCTTCATTAGTAACTGAAAATTAAAAGACGTTCAAATGCTCTGTACATTATATCTTATGCAGTGTATACATAGAAAACGTCAAGATAACTTAAAATATAGAGGTAGGAAATCATTTGACACGGGATAGAACGATTAAAAACGTTCCAAAGGTATCAAACACAAATATATGATGGAATTAAATTTTGTAATCGTTCTATGTATCTCATCAGATTTCAAGTGCGGCTCTGTCTTTATTACGATTTGGGACGTATTTACACTGTATCAGACCTAGGATGAGACTTTCCTTCGTTCAGGAATTCAATCGCTAGCTTCATGAATAACTGAAAATTAAAGGAAGTTCAGATGCTCTGTACATCATATCTTATGCAATGTATACATAGGAAACGCCAAGATAACTCAGAATATTGAGGTATGACTTAATCTGACACGAGAATGACCGATCCCAAACCTTTCAGATGTATCAATACCAGATATATGATTTAAATAAGCATTGTGATCGTTCAATGTATCTAATCAGACTTCAAGTGGAGCTCTGTCTTTTCACGATTTGAGACGTATTTAGTCTTTATTAGACCAAGGATGAGACTTTCCTTCGTTCAGGAATTCAATCGATAGCTTCATTATTAACTGAAAATTAAAAGCCGTTCAAATGCGCTGTACATGATATCTTATGTAATGTATACATGAAAACGTCAAGATAACGTAAAATATAGAGGTTGGACGTCATTTGACACGGAAAAGAACGATTAAAAACGTTTCAGAGGTATCAAACACAGATATATGGTGGAATTAAATTTTGTAATCGTTCTATGTATCTTAATCAGATTTCAAGTGTAGCGCTGTCTTATCACGATTTGAGACGTATTTAGTCTGTAATAGACCTAGGATGAGACTTTCCTTCGTTCAGGAATTCAATCGATAGCTTCATTAATAACTGAAAATTAGATGCCGTTCAAATGCGCTGTACATTATATCTTATGCAATGTATACATAGAAAACGTCAACATAAACTAAAATCTAAAGGTTGGACGTCATTCGACACGGGAAAGAACGATTAAAAACATTTCAGAGGTATAAAACACAAATATATGATGGAATTAAATTTTGTAATCGTTCTATGTATCTAATCAGATTTCAAGTGGAGCTCTGTCTTTTTACGATTTGAGACGTATTTAGTCTGTATTAAACCTGGGATGAGACTTTCCTTCGTTCAGGAATTCAATCGCTAGCTTCATTAGTAACTGAAAATTAAAAGACGTTCAAATGTTCTGTACATTATATCGTATGCAATGTATACATAGAAAACGTCAAGATAACCTAAAATATAGAGGTTGGACGTCATTTGACACGGGAAAGAACGATTAAAAACGTTTCAGAGGTATCAAACACAAATATATGATGGAATTAAATTTTGTAATCGTTCTATGTATCTAATCAGATTTCAAGTGGAGCTCTGTCTTTTCACGATTTGAGACGTATTTAGTCTGTATTAGACCTAGGATGAGACTTTCCATCGTTCAGGAATTCAATCGATAGCTTCAATAATGACTGAAAATCAGAAGCCGTTCAAATGCGCTGTACATTATATCTTATGCAATGTATACATAGAAAATGTCAAGATAAACTAAAATATAGAGGTTGGACGTCATTTGACACGGGAAAGAACGATTAAAAACGTTTCAGAGGTATCAAACACAGATATATGATGGAATTAAATTTTGTAATCATTCTATGTATCTAATCAGATTTCAAGTGGAGCTCTGTCTTTTCACGATTTGAGACGTATTTAGTCTGTATTAGACCTATGATGAGACTTTCCTTCGTTCAGGAATTCAATCGCTAGCTTCATTAGTAACTGAAAATTAAAAGACGTTCAAATGCTCTGTACATTATATCGTATGCAATGTATACATAGAAAACGTCAAGATAACTAAAAATATAGAGGTAGGAAGTCATTAGAGACGGGATAGAACGATTAAAAGCGTTTCAGAGGTATCAAACACAAATATATGATGGAATTAAATTTTGTAATCCTTCTATGCATCTCATCAGGATTCAAGTGCGGCTTTGTCTTTTTTACGATTTGGGACGTATTTACTCCGTATTAGACCTAGGATGAGACTTTCGTTCGTTCAGGAATTCAATCGCTAGCTTCATAAATAACTGAAAATTAAAAGACGTTCAAATGCTCTGTACATTATATCTTATGCAATGTATACATAGGAAACGTCAAGATAACCTAAAATATAGAGGTTGGACGTCATTTGACACGGGAAAGAACGATTAAAAACGTTTCAGAGGTATCAAACACAGATATATGATGGAATTAAATTTTGTAATCGTTCTATGTATCTAATCAGATTTCAAGTGGAGCTCTGTCTTTTCACGATTTGAGACGTATTTAGTCTGTATTAGACCTAGGATGAGACTTTCCTTCGTTCAGGAATTCAATCGATAGCTTCATTAATAACTGAAAATTAAAAGACGTTCAAATGCTCTGTACATTATATCTTATGCAATGTATACATCGAAAACGTCAAGACAACCTAAAATATAGAGGCTGGACGTCACTTGACGCTGGAAAGAACGATTAAAAACGTTTCAGAGGTATCAAACACAAATATATGATGGAATTAAATTTTGTAATCGTTCTATGTATCTCATCGGATTTCAAGTGCGGCTTTGTTTTTTTACGATCTGAGACGTATTTACTCTGTATTAGACCTAGGATGAGGCTTCCCTTCGTTAAGAAATTCAATCGATAGCTTCATTAATAACTGAAAATTTAAAGCATTTCAAATGCGCTGTACATTATATCTTATGCAATGTATACATAGAAAACGTCAAGATAACCTAAAATATATAGGTTGGACGTCATTTGACACGGGAAAGAACGATTAAAAACGTTTCAGAGGTATCAAACTCAGATATATGATGTAATTAAATTTTGTAATCGTTCTATGTATCTAATCAGATATCAAGTGCGGCTTTGTCTTTTTTACGATTTGAGACGTATTTAGTCTGTATTAGACCTAGGATGAGACTTTATTTCGTTCAGGAATTCAATCGCTAGCTTCATTAGTAACTAAAAATTAAAAGACGTTCAAATGTTCTGTACATTATATCGTATGCAATGTATACATAGAAAACGTCAAGATCACTAGAAATATAGAGGTAGGAAGTCATTTGAGACGGGATAGAACGATTAAAAACGTTTCAGAGGTATCAAACACAAATATATGATGGAATTAAATTTTGTAATCGTTCTATGTATCTCATCAGATTTCAAGTGCGGCTTTGTCTTTTTTACGATTTGGGACGTATTTTCTCTGTATTAGACATAGGATGAGACTTTCCTTCGTTCAGGAATTCAATCGATAATTTCATTAGTAACTGAAAATTAAAAGACGCTCAAATGCTCTGTACATTATATCGTATGCAATGTATACATAGAAAACGTCAAGATAACTAGAAATATAGAGGTAGGAAGTCATTTGAGACGGGATAGAACGATTAAAAACGTTTCAGAGGTATAAAACACAAATATATGATGGAATTAAATTTTGTAATCCTTCTATGTATCTCATCAGGATTCAGGTGCGGCTTTGTCTTTTTTACGATTTGGGACGTATTTACTCTGTATTAGACATAGGATGAGACTTTCCTTCGTTCAGGAATTCAATCGATAGCTTCATTGATAACTGGAAATTAAAAGACGTTCAAATGCTCTGTACATTATATCTTATGCAATGTATACATGAGAAACGTCAAGATGACTTGAAATATAGAGGTAGGATGTCATTTGACACGGGATAGAACGATTAAAAACGTTTCAGAGGTATCAAACACAATTATATGATGGAATTAAATTTTGTAATCGTTCTATGTATCTCATCGGATTTCAAGTGCGGCTTTGTCTTTTTTACGATTTGAGACGTATTTACTCTGTATTAGACCTAGGATGAGGCTTCCCTTCGTTTAGGAATTCAATCGATAGCCTCATTAATAACTGAAAATTTAAAGCAATTCAAATGCGCTGTACATTATATCTTATGCAATGTATACATAGAAAACGTCAAGATAACCTAAAATATAGAGGCTGGACGTCATTTGACGCTGGAAAGAACGATTAAAAATGTTTCAGAGGTATCAAACACAAATATATGACGGAATTAAATTTTGTACTCGTTCTATGTATCTCATCAGATTTCAAGTGCGGGTTTGTCTTTTTTACGATTTGAGACGTATTTACTCTGTATTAGACATAGGATTAGACTTTCCTTCGTTCAGGAATTCAATCGATAGCTTCATTAATAACTGAAAATTAAAAGACGTTCAAATGCTCTGTACATTATATCTTATACAATGTATACATAGACAACGTCAAGATAACTTGAAATAAAGAGGTAGGAAGTCATTTGACACGGGATAGAACTATTAAAAACGTTTCAGAGGTATCAAACACAAATATATGATGGAATTAAATGTTGTAATCGTTCTATGTATCTAATCAGATATCAAGTGGAGCTCTGTCTTTTTCAGAATTTGAGACGTATTTAGTCCGTATTAGACCTAGGATGAGTCTTTCGTTCGTTCAGGAATTCAATCGCTAGCTTCATTAATAACTGAAAATTAAAAGTCTTTCAAATGCTCTGTACATTATATCTTATGCAATGTATACATAGGAAACGTCAAGATAACCTAAAATATAGAGGTTGGACGTCATTTGACACGGGAAAGAACGATTAAAAACGTTTCAGAGGTATCAAACACAGATATATGATGGAATTAAATTTTGTAATCGTTCTATGTATCTAATCAGATTTCAAGTGGAGCTCTGTCTTGTTCACGATTTGAGACGTATTTAGTCTGTATTAGACCTAGGATGAGACTTTATTTCGTTCAGGAATTCAATCGCTAGCTTCATTAGTAACTGAAAATTAAAAGACTTTCAAATGTTCTGTACATTATATCGTATGCAATGTATACATAGAAAACGTCAAGATAACTAGAAATATAGAGGTAGGAAGTCATTTGAGACGGGATAGAACGATTAAAAACGTTTCAGAGGTATCAAACACAAATATATGATGGAATTAAATTTTGTAATCGTTCTATGTATCTCATCAGATTTCAAGTGCGGCTTTGTCTTTTTTACGATTTGGGACGTATTTACTCTGTATTAGACATAGGATGAGACTTTCCTTCGTTCAGGAATTCAATCGATAGTTTCATTAGTAACTGAAAATTAAAAGACGCTCAAATGCTCTGTACATTATATCGTATGCAATGTATACATAGAAAACGTCAAGATGACTAGAAATATAGAGGTAGGAAGTCATTTGAGACGGGATAGAACGATTAAAAACGTTTCAGAGGTATAAAACACAAATATATGATGGAATTAAATTTTGTAATCCTTCTATGTATCTCATCAGGATTCAGGTGCGGCTTTGTCTTTTTTACGATTTGGGACGTATTTACTCTGTATTAGACATAGGATGAGACTTTCCTTCGTTCAGGAATTCAATCGATAGCTTCATTGATAACTGGAAATTACAAGACGTTCAAATGCTCTGTACATTATATCTTATGCAATGTATACATGAGAAACGTCAAGATGACTTAAAATATAGAGGTAGGATGTCATTTGACACGGGATACAACGATTAAAAACGTTTCAGAGGTATCAAACACAATTATATGATGGAATTAAATTTTGTAATCGTTCTATGTATCTCATCGGATTTCAAGTGCGGCTTTGTCTTTTTACGATTTGAGACGTATTTACTCTGTATTAGACCTAGGATGAGGCTTCCCTTCGTTTAGGAATTCAATCGATAGCCTCATTAATAACTGAAAATTTAAAGCAATTCAAATGCGCTGTACATTATATCTTATGCAATGTATACATAGAAAACGTCAAGATAACCTAAAATATAGAGGCTGGACGTCATTTGACGCTGGAAAGAACGATTAAAAACGTTTCAGAGGTATCAAACACAAATATATATCGGAATTAAATTTTGTAATCGTTCTATGTATCTCATCAGATTTCAAGTGCGGGTTTGTCTTTTTTACGATTTGAGACGTATTTACTCTGTATTAGACATAGGATTAGGCTTTCCTTCGTTCAGGAATTCAATCGATAGCTTCATTAATAACTGAAAATTAAAAGACGTTCAAATGCTCTGTACATATATCTTATACAATGTATACATAGACAACGTCAAGATAACTTGAAATAAAGAGGTAGGAAGTCATTTGACACGGGATAGAACTATTAAAAACGTTTCAGAGGTATCAAACACAAATATATGATGGAATTAAATGTTGTAATCGTTCTATGTATCTAATCAGATATCAAGTGGAGCTCTGTCTTTTTCAGAATTTGAGACGTATTTAGTCCGTATTAGACCTAGGATGAGTCTTTCGTTCGTTCAGGAATTCAATTGCTAGCTTCATTAATAACTGAAAATTAAAAGACTTTCAAATGCTCTGTACATTATATCTTATGCAATGTATACATAGGAAACGTCAAGATAACCTAAAATATAGAGGTTGGACGTCATTTGACACGGGAAAGAACGATTAAAAACGTTTCAGAGGTATCAAACACAGATATATGATGGAATTAAATTTTGTAATCGTTCTATGTATCTAATCAGATTTCAAGTGGAGCTCTGTCTTGTTCACGATTTGAGACGTATTTAGTCTGTATTAGACCTAGGATGAGACTTTATTTCGTTCAGGAATTCAATCGCTAGCTTCATTAGTAACTGAAAATTAAAAGACGTTCAAATGCTCTGTACATTATATCGTATGCAATGTATACATAGAAAACGTCAAGATAAATGAAAATATAGAGGTAGGAAGTCATTTGAGACGGGATAGAACGATTAAAAACGTTTCAGAGGTATCAAACGCAAATATATGATGGAATTAAATTTTGTGATACTTCTATGTATCTCATCAGATTTCAAGTGCGGCTTTGTCTTTTTTACGATTTGGGACGTATTTACTCTGTATTAGACATGGGATGAGACTTTCCTTCGTTCAGGAATTCAATCGATAGCTTCATTAATAACTGAAATTAAAAGACGTTCAAATGCTCTGTACATTATATCTTATGCATTGTATACATGAGAAACGTCAAGATGGCTTGAAATATAGAGGTAGGACGTCATTTGACACGAGATAGAACGATTAAAAACGTTTCAGAGGTATCAAACACAAATATATGATGGAATTAAATTATGTAATCGTTCTATGTATCTCATCAGATTTCAAGTGCGGCTTTGTCTTTTTTACAATTTGAGACGTCTTTACTCTGTATTAGACCTAGTATGAGGCTTCCCTTCGTTTAGGAATTCAATCGATAGCTTCATTAATAACTGAAAATTTAAAGCCATTCAAATGCGCTGTACATTATATCTTATGCAAAGTATACATAGAAAACGTCAAGATAACCTAAAATATAGAGGCTGGACGTCATTTGACGCTGGAAAGAACGATTAAAAACGTTTCAGAGGTATCAAACACGGATATATGATGGAATTAGATTTTGTAATCGTTCTATGTATCTAATCAGATTGCAAGTGGAGCTCTGTCTTTTTCACGATTTGAGACGAATTTAGTCTGTATTAGACCTAGGATGAGACTTTATTTCGTTCAGGAATTCAATCGCTAGCTTCATTAGTAACTGAAATTTAAAAGACGTTCAAATGTTCTGTACATTACACCGTATGCAATGTATACATAGAAAACGTCAAGATAACTAAAAATATAGAAGTAGGAAGTCATTTGAGACGGGATAGAACGATTAAAAACGTTTCAGAGGTATCAAACACAAATATATGATTTAATTAAATTTTGTAATCGTTCTATGTATCTCATCAAATTTCAAGTGCGGCTTTGTCTTTTTCACGATTTGAGACGTATTTAGTCTGTATTAGACCTAGGATGAGACTTTCCTTCGTTCAGGAATTCAATCGATAGCTTCATTAATAACTGAAAATTTAAAGCATTTCAAATGCGCTGTACATTATATCTTATGCAATGTATACATAGAAAACGTCAAGATAACCTAAAATATAGAGGCTGGACGTCATTTGACGCTGGAAAGAACGATTAAAAACGTTTCAGAGGTATCAAACACGGATATATGATGGAATTAGATTTTGTAATCGTTCTATGTATCTAATCAGATTGCAAGTGGAGCTCTGTCTTTTTCACGATTTGAGACGAATTTAGTCTGTATTAGACCTAGGATGAGACTTTATTTCGTTCAGGAATTCAATCGCTAGCTTCATTAGTAACTGAAATTTAAAAGACGTTCAAATGTTCTGTACATTACACCGTATGCAATGTATACATAGAAAACGTCAAGATAACTAAAAATATAGAAGTAGGAAGTCATTTGAGACGGGATAGAACGATTAAAAACGTTTCAGAGGTATCAAACACAAATATATGATGGAATTAAATTTTGTAATCGTTCTATGTATCTCATCAAATTTCAAGTGCGGCTTTGTCTTTTTCACGATTTGAGACGTATTTAGTCTGTATTAGACCTAGGATGAGACTTTCCTTCGTTCAGGAATTCAATCGATAGCTTCATTAATAACTGAAAATTTAAAGCATTTCAAATGCGCTGTACATTATATCTTATGCAATGTATACATAGAAAACGTCAAGATAACCTAAAATATAGAGGCTGGACGTCATTTGACGCTGGAAAGAACGATTAAAAACGATTCAGAGGTATCAAACACAGATATGTGATGGAATTAGATTTTGTAATCGTTCTATGTATCTCATCGGATTTCAAGTGCGGCTTTGTCTTTTTTACGATCTGAGACGTATTTAGTCTGTATTAGACCTAGGATGAGACTTTATTTCGTTCAGGAATTCAATCGCTAGCTTCATTAGTAACTGAAAATTAAAAGACGTTCAAATGTTCTGTACATTATATCGTATGCAATGTATACATAGAAAACGTCAAGATAACTAAAAATATAGAGGTAGGAAGTCATTTGAGACGGGATTGAACGATTAAAAACTTTTCAGAGGTATCAAACACAAATATATGATGGAATTAAATTTTGTAATCGTTCTATGTATCTCATCAGATTTCAAGTGCGGCTTTGTCTTTTTTACGATTTGGGACGTATTTACTCTGTATTAGACATAGGATGAGACTTTCCTTCGTTCAGGAATTCAATCGATAGTTTCATTAGTAACTGAAAATTAAAAGACGCTCAAATGCTCTGTACATTATATCGTATGCAATGTATACATAGAAAACGTCAAGATAACTAGAAATATAGAGGTAGGAAGTCTTTTGAGACGGGATAGAACGATTAAAAACGTTTCAGAGGTATAAAACACAAATATATGATGGAATTAAATTTTGTAATCCTTCTATGTATCTCATCAGGATTCAGGTGCGGCTTTGTCTTTTTTACGATTTGGGACGTATTTACTCTGTATCAGACATAGGATGAGACTTTCCTTCGTTCAGGAATTCAATCGATAGCTTCATTGATAACTGAAAATTAAAAGACGTTCAAATGCTCTGTACATTATATCTTATGCAATGTATACATGAGAAACGTCAAGATGACTTAAAATATAGAGGTAGGATGTCATTTGACACGGGATAGAACGATTAAAAACGTTTCAGAGGTATCAAACACAAATATATGATGGAATTAAATTTTGTAATCGTTCTATGTATCTCATCGGATTTCAAGTGCGGCTTTGTCTTTTTTACGATCTGAGACGTATTTACTCTGTATTAGACCTAGGATGAGGCTTCCCTTCGTTAAGAAATTCAATCGATAGCTTCATTAATAACTGAAAATTTAAAGCATTTCAAATGCGCTGTACATTATATCTTATGCAATGTATACATAGAAAACGTCAAGACAACCTAAAATATAGAGGCTGGACGTCATTTGACGCTGGAAAGAACGATTAAAAAGGTTTCAGAGGTATCAAACACAGATATATGATGGAATTAAATTTTGTAATCGTTCTATGTATCTAATCAGATATCAAGTGGAGCTCTGTCTTTCACAATTTGAGACGTATTTAGTCTGTATTGGACCTAGGATGAGACTTTATTTCGTTCAGGAATTCAGTCGTTAGCTTCATTAGTAACTGAAAATTGAAAGACGTTCAAATGTTCTGTACATTATATCGTATGCAATGTATACATAGAAAACGTCAAGATAACTAAAAATATAGAGGTAGGAAGTCATTTGAGACGGGATAGAACGATTAAAAACGTTTCAGAGGTATCAAACACAAATATATGATGGAATTAAATTTTGTAATCGTTCTATGTATCTCATCAGATTTCAAGTGCGGCTTTGTCTTTTTTACGATTTGGGACGTATTTATTCTGTATTAGACATAGGATGAGACTTTCCTAAGTTCAGGAATTCAATCGATAGTTTCATTAATAACTGAAAATTAAAAGACGATCAAATGCTCTGTACATTATATCTTATGCAATGTATACACGAGAAACGTCAAGATGACTTAAAATATAGAGGTAGGACGTCATTTGACACGGGATAGAACGATTAAAAACGTTTCAGAGGTATCAAACACAAATATATGATGGAATTAAATTTTGTAATCGTTCTATGTATCTCATCGGATTTCAAGTGCGGCTTTGTCTTTTTTACGATCTGAGACGTATTTACTCTGTATTAGACCTAGGATGAGGCTTCCCTTCGTTAAGAAATTTAATCGATAGCTTCATTAATAACTGAAAATTTAAAGCCCTTCAAATGCGCTGTACATTATATCTTATGCAATGTATACATAGAAAACGTCAAGATAACCTAAAATATATAGGTTGGACGTCATTTGACACGGGAAAGAACGATTAAAAACGTTTCAGAAGTATCAAACACAGATATATGATGGAATTAAATTTTGTAATCGTTCTATGTACCTCATCGGATTTCAAGTGCGGCTTTGTCTTTTTTACGATCTGAGACGTATTTACTCTGTATTAGACCTAGGATGAGGCTTCCCTTCGTTAAGAAATTCAATCGATAGCTTCATTAATAACTGAAAATTTAAAGCATTTCAAATGCGCTGTACATTATATCTTATGCAATGTATACATAGAAAACGTCAAGATAACCTAAAATATAGAGGTTGGACGTCATTTGAGACGGGATAGAACGATTAAAAACGTTTCAGAGGTAGCAAACACAAATATATGATGGAATTAAATTTTGTAATCGTTCTATGTATCTCATCAGATTTCAAGTGCGGCGTTGTCTTTTTTACGATTTGAGACGTATTTACTCTGTATTAGACATAGGATGAGACTTTCCTTCGTTCAGGAATTCAATCGATAACTTCATTAATAACTGAAAATTAAATGACGTTCAAATGCTCTGTACATTATATCTTATGCAATGTATACATGAGAAACGTCAAGATGACTTAAAATATAGAGGTAGGACGTCATTTGACACGGGATAAAACGATTAAAAACGTTTCAGAGGTATCAAACACAAATGTATGATGGAATTAAATTTTGTAATCGTTCTATGTATCTCATCAGATTTCAAGTGCGGCTTTGTCTTTTTTACGATCTGAGACGTATTTACTCTGTATTAGACCTAGGATGAGACTTTCCTTCGTTAAGAAATTCAATCGATAGATTCATTAATAACTGAAAATTTAAAGCCATTCAAATGCGCTGTACATTATATCTTATGCAATGTATACATAGAAAACGTCAAGATAACCTAAAATATAGAGGTTGGACGTCATTTGACACGAGAAAGAACGATTAAAAACGTTTCAGAGGTATCACACACAAATATATGATGGAATTAAATTTTGTAATCGTTCTATGTATCTCATCAGATTTCAAGTGCGGCGTTGTCTTTTTTACGATTTGAGACGTATTTACTCTGTATTAGACATAGGATGAGACTTTCCTTCGTTCAGGAATTCAATCGATAACTTCATTAATAACTGAAAATTAAAAGACGTTCAAATGCGCTGTACATTATATCTTATGCAATGTATACATAGAAAACGTCAAGATGATTTAAAATATAGAGGTAGGGCGTAATTTGACACCAGAAAGAACGATTCCATTCGTTTCAGAGGTATCAAACTCAGATATATGATGGAATTAAATTTTGTAATCCTTCTATGTATCTCATCAGGATTCAAGTGCGGCTTTGTCTTTTTTACGATTTGGGACGTATTTATTCTGTATTAGACATAGGATGAGACTTTCCTTCGTTCAGGAATTCAATCGATAGCTTCATTAGTAACTGAAAATTAAAAGACGTTCAAATGTTCTGTACATTATATCGTATGCAATGTATACATAGAAAACGTCAAGATAACTAAAAATATAGAGGTAGGAAGTCATTTGAGACGGGATAGAACGATTAAAAACGTTTCAGAGGTATCAAACACAAATATATGATGGAATTAAATTTTGTAATCGTCCTATGTATCTCATCAGATCTCAAGTGCGGCTTTGTCTTTTTTACGATTTGGGACGAATTTACTCTGTATTAGACATAGGATGAGATTTTCCTTCGTTCAGGAATTCAATCGATAGTTTCATTAATAACTGAAAATTAAAAGAAGTTCAAATGCTCTGTACATTATATCTTATGCAATGTATACACGAGAAACGTCAAGATGACTTAAAATATAGAGGTAGGACGTCATTTGACACGGGATAGAACGATTAAAAACGTTTCAGAGGTATCAAACACAAATATATGATGGAATTAAATTTTGTTATCGTTCTATGTATCTCATCGGATTTCAAGTGCGAATTTGTCTTTTTTACGATCCGAGACGTATTTACTCTGTATTAGACCTAGGATGAGGCTTCGCTTCGTTAAGAAATTCAATCGATAGCTTCATTAATAACTGAAAATTTAAAGCATTTTAAATGCGCTGTACATTATATCTTATGCAATGTATACATAGAAAACGTCAAGATAACCTGAAATATAGAGGTTGGACGTCATTTGACACGGGAAAGAACGATTAAAAACGTTTCAGAGGTATCAAACACAGATATATGATGGAATTAAATTTTGGAATCGTTCTATGTATCTAATCAGATTTCAAGTGGAGCTCTGTCTTTTCACGATTTGAGACGTATGTAGTCTGTATTAGACCTATGATGAGACTTTCCTTCGTTCAGGAATTCAATCGCTAGCTTCATTAGTAACTGAAAATTAAAAGACGTTCAAATGCTCTGTACATTATATCGTATGCAATGTATACATAGAAAACGTCAAGATAACTAAAAATATAGAGGTAGGAAGTCATTTGAGACGGGATAGAACGATTAAAAACGTTTCAGAGGTATCAAACACAAATATATGATGGAATTAAATTTTGTAATCCTTCTATGTATCTCATCAGGATTCAAGTGCGGCTTTGTCTTTTTTAATATTTGGGACGTATTTACTCTGTATTAGACATAGGATGAGACTTTCCTTCGTTCAGGAATTCAATCGATATCTTCATTAATAACTGAAAATTAAAAGACGTTCAAATGCTCTGTACATTATATCTTATGCAATGTATACATGAGAAACGTCAAGATGACTTAAAATATAGAGGTAGGATGTCATTTGACACGGGATAGAACGATTAAAAACGTTTCAGAGTTATCAAACACAAATATATGATGGAATTAAATTTTGTAATCGTTCCATGTATCTCATCAGATTTCAAGTGCGGCTTTGTCTTTTTTACGATCTGAGACGTATTTACTCTGTATTAGACCTAGGATGAGGCTTCCCTTCGTTAAGAAATTCAATCGATAGCTTCATTAATAACTGAAAATTTAAAGCCATTCAAATGCGCTGTACATTATATCTTATGCAATGTATACATAGAAAACGTCAAGATAACCTAAAATATAGAGGTTGGACGTCATTTGACACGGGAAAGAACGATTAAAAACGTTTCAGAGGTATCAAACACAAATATATGATGGAATTAAATTTTGTAATCGTTCTATGTATCTCATCAGATTTCAAGTGCGGCGTTGTCTTTTTTACGATTTGAGACGTATTTACTCTGTATTAGACATAGGATGAGACTTTCCTTCGTTCAGGAATTCAATCGATAGCTTCATTAATAACTGAAAATTAAAAGACGTTGAAATGCTCTGTACATTATATCTTATGCAATGTATACATGAGAAACGTCAAGATGACTTAAAATATAGAGGTAGGACGTCATTTGACACGGGATAGAACGATTAAAAACGTTTCGGAGGTATCAAACACAAATATATGATGGAATTAAATTTTGTAATCGTTCTATGTATCTCATCAGATTTCAAGTGCGGCTTTGTCTTTTTTACGATCTGAGACGTATTTACTCTGTATTAGACCTAGGATGAGGCTTCCCTTCGTTAAGAAATTCAATCGATAGCTTCATTAATAACTGAAAATTTAAAGCATTTCAAATGCGCTGTACATTATATCTTATGCAATGTATACATAGAAAACGTCAAGATAACCTGAAATATAGAGGTTGGACGTCACTTGACACGGAAAAGAACGATTAAAAACGTTTCAGAGGTATCAAACACAGATATATGATTTAATTAAATTTTGTAATCGTCCTATGTATCTAATCAGATTTCAAGTGGAGCTCTGCCTTTTTTACGATCTGAGACGTATTTACTCTGTATTAGACCTAGGATGAGACTTTCCTTCGTTCAGGAATTCAATCGATAGCTTCATTAGTAACTGAAAATTAAAAGACGTTCAAATGCTCTGTACATTATATCTGATGCAATGTATACATGAGAAACGTCAAGATGACTTAAAATATAGAGGTACGACGTCATTTGACACGGGATAGAACGATTAAAAACGTTTCAGATGTATCAAACACAAATATAAGATGGAATTAAATTTTGTAATCGTTCTATGTATCTCATCAGATTTCAAGTGCGGCTTTGTCTTTTTTACGATCTGAGACGTATTTACTCTGTATTAGACCTAGGATGAGGCTTCCCTTCGTTAAGAGATTCAATCGATAGCTTCATTAATAACTGAAAATTTATTGCCATTGAAATGCGCTGTACATTATATCTTATGCAATGTATACATAGAAAACGTCAAGATAACTAAAAATATAGAGGTAGGAAGTCATTTGAGACGGGATAGAACGATTAAAAACGTTTCAGAGGTATCAAACACAAATATATGATGGAATTAAATTTTGTAATCGTTCTATGTATCTCATCAGATTTCAAGTGCGGCTTTGTCTTTTTTACGATTTGAGACGTATTTAGTCTGTATTAGACATAGGATGAGACTTTCCTTCGTTCAGGAATTCAATCGATAGCTTCATTAATAACTGAAAATTAAAAGACGTTCAAATGCTCTGTACATTATATCTTATGCAATGTATACATGAGAAACGTCAAGATGACTTAAAATATAGAGGTACGACGTCATTTGACACGGGATAGAACGATTAAAAACGTTTCAGAGGTATCAAACACAAATATATGATGGAATTAAATTTTGTAATCGTTCTATGTATCTCATCAGATTTCAAGTGCGGCTTTGTCTTTTTCACGATCTGAGACGTATTTACTCTGTATTAGACCTAGGATGAGGCTTGCCTTCGTTAAGAAATTCAATCGATAGCTTCATTAATAACTGAAAATTTAAAGCCATTCAAATGCGCTGTACATTATATCTTATGCAATGTATACATAGAAAACGTCAAGATAACTGAAAATATAGAGGTAGGAAGTCATTTGAGACGGGATAGAACGATTAAAAACGTTTCAGAGGTATCAAACACAAATATATGATGGAATTAAATTTTGTAATCGTTCTATGTATCTCATCAGATTTCAAGTGCGGCTTTGTCTTTTTTACGATTTGAGACGTATTTAGTCTGTATTAGACATAGGATGAGACTTTCCTTCGTTCAGGAATTCAATCGATAGCTTCATTAATAACTGAAAATTATAAGACGTTCAAATGCTCTGTACATTATATCTTATGCAATGTATACATGAGAAACGTCAAGATGACTTAAAATATAGAGGTACGACGTCATTTGACACGGGATAGAACGATTAAAAACGTTTCAGATGTATCAAACACAAATATATGATGGAATTAAATTTTGTAATCGTTCTATGTATCTCATCAGATTTCAAGTGCGGCTTTGTCTTTTTTACGATCTGAGACGTATTTACTCTGTATTAGACCTAGGATGAGGCTTCCCTTCGTTAAGAAATTCAATCGATAGCGTCATTAATAACTGAAAATTTAAAGCCATTCAAATGCGCTGTACATTATATCTTATGCAATGTATACATAGAAAACGTCAAGATAACCTAAAATATATAGGTTGGACGTCATTTGACACGGGAAAGAACGATTAAAAACGTTTCAGATGTATCAAACACAAATATATGATGGAATAGAATTTTGTAATCGTTCTATGTATCTAATCCGATATCAAGTGCGGCTTTGTCTTTTTTACGATTTGAGACGTATTTAGTCTGTATTAGACCTAGGATGAGACTTTCCTTCGTTCAGGAATTCAATCGATAGCTTCATTAATAACTGAAAATTAAAAGACGTTCAAATGCTCTGTACATTATATCGTATGCAATGTATACATAGAAAACGTCAAGACAACCTAAAATATAGAGGCTGGACGTCATTTGACGCTGGAAAGAACGTTAAAAAGGTTTCAGAGGTATCAAACACAGATATATGATGGAATTAAATTTTGTAATCGTTCTATGTATCTAATCAGATATCAAGTGGAGCTCTGTCTTTTCACGATTTGAGACGTATTTAGTCTGTATTAGACCTAGGATGAGACTTTATTTCGTTCAGGAATTCAATCGCTAGCTTCATTAGTAACTGAAAATTGAAAGACGTTCAAATGCTCTGTACATTATATCTTATGCAATGTATACATAGAAAACGTCAAGATGACTTAAAATATAGAGGTAGGACGTCATTTGACACGGGATAAGAACGATTAAAAACGTTTCAGAGGTATCAAACACAAATGTATGATGGAATTAAATTTTGTAATCGTTCTATGTATCTCATCAGATTTCAAGTGCGGCTTTGTCTTTTTTACGATCTGAGACGTATTTACTCTGTATTAGACCTAGGATGAGGCTTCCCTTCGTTAAGAAATTCAATCGATAGCTTCATTAATAACTGAAAATTTAAAGCCATTCAAATGCGCTGTACATTATATCTTATGCAATGTATACATAGAAAACGTCAAGATAACCTAAAATATAGAGGTAGGACGTCATTTGACACGGGAAAGAACGATTAAAAACGTTTCAGAGGTATCAAACACAAATATATGATGGAATTAAATTTTGTAATCGTTCTATGTATCTCATCAGATTTCAAGTGCGGGGTTGTCTTTTTCACGATTTGAGACGTATTTACTCTGTATTAGACATAGGATGAGACTTTCCTTCGTTCAGGAATTCAATCGATAGCTTCATTAATAACTGAAAATTAAAAGACGTTCAAATGCTCTGTACATTATATCTTATGCAATGTATACATAGAAAACGTCAAGATAACCTAAAATATATAGGTTGGACGTCATTTGACACGGGAAAGAACGATTAAAAACGTTTCAGAGGTATCAAACACAGATATATGATGGAATTAAATTTTGTAATCGTTCTATGTATCTAATCAGATTTCAAGTGGAGCTCTGTCTTTTTCACGATTTGAGACGTATTTAGTCTGTATTAGGCCAAGGATGAGACTTTCCTTCGTTCAGGAATTCAATCGCTAGCTTCATTAGTAACTGAAAATTAAAAGACGTTCAAATGCTCTGTACATTATATCTTATGCAATGTATACATAGGAAACGTCAAGATGATTTAAAATATAGAGGTAGGGCGTGATTTGACACCAGAAAGAACGATTCCATTCGTTTCAGAGGTATCAAACTCAGATATATGATGGAATTAAATTTTGTAATCCTTCTATGTATCTCATCAGATTTCAAGTGCGGGGTTGTCTTTTTTACGATTTGGGACGTATTTATGCTGTATTAGACATAGGATGAGACTTTCCTTCGTTCAGGAATTCAATCGATAGCTTCATTAGTAACTGAAAATTAAAAGACGTTCAAATGTTCTGTACATTATATCGTATGCAATGTATACATAGAAAACGTCAAGATAACTAAAAATATAGAGGTAGGAAGTCATTTGAGACGGGATAGAACGATTAAAAACGTGTCAGAGGTATCAAACACAAATATATGATGGAATTAAATTTTGTAATCGTCCTATGTATCTCATAAGATCTCAAGTGCGGCTTTGTCTTTTTTACGATTTGGGACGAATTTATTCTGTATTAGACATAGGATGAGATTTTCCTTCGTTCAGGAATTCAATCGATAGTTTCATTAATAACTGAAAATTAAAAGACGTTCAAATGCTCTGTACATTATATCTTATGCAATGTATACACGAGAAACGTCAAGATGACTTAAAATATAGAGGTAGGACGTCATTTGACACGGGATAGAACGATTAAAAACGTTTCAGAGGTATCAAACACAAATATATGATGGAATTAAATTCTTTAATCGTTCTATGTATCTCATCGGATTTCAAGTGCGAATTTGTCTTTTTTACGATCCGAGACGTATTTACTCTGTATTAGTCTGAATAGAATTTGATGAGACTCTCAAGTATTTTTAGATTACTTATCAATATATTTTTCTTAATTGTAAAGATAAAATAGTTACCATCCCAATCAGCGTTTCCATAGTATCCACAACCATTTTTGCACTGCAAATCAGCTTGATTGATACGTAACGATGGTTGTTTCGTTGCATACATGATGTACTTGTAAGATCTCTGCAAAGCAAATATCGGCATTGTCAATATTTGTTATGATTCTTTAAAAAACGAACACAAACGTAGTCTTTAAATTTACGTAATTAATTTTAAGTTTTAACTCATAATTAGAAGAAAAAAATATTAAATAAGAGTCGATTTTAATGAAAGAAAATGACCAAAAAACTATCTACCAAGGTGGTACAAAACTGTGATCATGAGCGCACAAGTTTAGTTCTTTCATTAACATTTGCACAACAGGAAATTGTGGAAATTTCAATAATACCACACTATCACAAATTTTCACATTTCTTCGAACGAGATTTTAAGGCACACGTTAGATTTCCACCAGGATCAGCCATTTGTGACAACGAAACAAATAAATGGTGAGTTGATTGAATGTTCTTCGTTTTCAAATAATAAAATTAGGCCAACAATTATCGAATTTCGAGTAACAAAGGAATTGGAACTGTCATAAGTTTTGTTGGAGTTTATGTTTTCTGATAAGAAAGCAAACAGTAAATTGTCAACTTGGGTACTTATCGAAACTTATGTTGATTTCGGTGCTTTTATAGACGAATGTTATCAATTCAAATACAATTCAACAAGGTTAATGATAATAGCTTCCTAATTATTCATTAAAAAGGAATAACCAAATGGACTAAATGTTAAACAAATCAACAAATAATTTATTTTATCGCCCCAGCACCGAAAATTACATTTAAACAATGAATACTTACGCAAAAAACACTTCACAACCCCAAAATATTTCTATGGAAATTTTATTTGAAAAACTACGACATTTTATTGAAAATGTGAGGTTAAATTTCAGGGGGACACGGGTAACCACACTTACGACATAGTATGTTGGCAGATGTATGCGCAAGTCAGATAAATGCGTGCAGCCAATTAAAGTTGTCAGATTGCCGTTAAAACAAACTTGTATTAAATAAAAATGATCGTATAGGCGTTTGAGATTAAGGTCAAAATTACCATTCTAATTATAATATTAACTTGTAGTTGATTTTAACATAATTAGTTATCATTAATTTGTAAACAATAGAATGCAAATGGTAACACTGGCAACGGTGCAAATTTCACTGCATACTATAGTGAGTAGTGGTGTCCCGGATTAGTCACTTTCTCTTAAATTTTACACATTTGACAGTTATTTGTCAATTCTGGAATGCTAATTTCAATACTACCTCTCACAGAGCAAAAGAGATAAAGATATTCGATTAGTACGCGTCGCTTTGTATTAGAAAGAGAGAAGTCGTTTGTAGTATATCAGACGTATTGAGAGCTACACAATTGAGTAGTTGTCACGCCATACGTCATATTGGCGCTAAATTTGAAATTCTCACACTCAAAAACAAAGCAAAAACATTGACTTACTTAATGATAATAATTTTATTGTTTTATTAATTACAATGACGTGCTTTCACTGGTTTCTATTGGTTGTTGTTGTTGTTGTGGTATTAACGTTAAATAGTGATATTCACTTTCATCAATTGGAATGTTTAATTCGGACATTATGCATTTTGGATTAGTTTTCACTTCTGTTAACATATTTTCTGCCCAATAATATGGATATAATTGATTCTGAAACATACATCATTTAGATATTGCCTGTTTAAAATTTCGACAATATTACTTTAAAATGGATTTGTTTTTTGTACGTGCGTTTAGTTGATCCTATAGTTAGAAATAATGATTCTCGATACCAATATGGTGTTGTTGTTGGCTTAATAAAACACGTTGTCGTATATCTATAATAATTATCAGTGAAATATTATTGAGAATTTAGGAAATTGTTGTTAGATGTACCTCTTTGGAGCTGTACCAGTAAAATCGGTTTTGGATTGTGTTAAAGTGATTGTTTCGCTCATAATACGCCTGCAATTGAAAATTAAAAAAAAAAGTATTAATTACCAGAGATAATACAATCGAATTTCATGTAATTCATAATAAAAACTCAAAAATAGGTACATACACTCTTACATTTTTATCAACAAGTTGTATTAATAAGTTATTATCAGATTGAGATTTTTTTATTTTTACCGGGATGTATTTGAGACGTTCTCTAAAATTTTTGTATCCATTTTCATCAAAACTTTGATTTTAATTTGTACAAATATCGTATGATAATTTTTTTCTAATAGTTTTGATAATTTTGGGCCTGGTGGTAGGCAACTAATGTTACAATAGACATTCGAATTGGGAGAAATTCAAAAATTCTTACCCTGATTCGGTCGTTCCTTTACAAAATTCTTGCCTCTTTGGTATTTCTTCAACTTGACCTGCAAGATGAAAACTTATGATATGTCCCTCACTTGTTCAATGTTTACTGATAGATAAAAGCCGCAATGATGAATCATCCACGATTTAATATTATTATTATAACAATATTATCAGCGATAAAAATTTATGATTCAATAACTTTCTTGGATTATTATTTCGTTAATTCAACATTAAATACTAATGAAATTTATTTCAAATTTTTAATGATTATACAGCAAAATTCAAGGTTGCCAATCAACAAATATTGCGAAATTTGCAAATAAACTATTTACTTACGATTATTGTGGAGAAATTTCAAATTTTTCTCGTGCTCCAATTCGGAATTGAATTTTTCATTTTCAATAAAATTATAACTGTTGGTTTTCATAAATTCGAATTTATTTGGTATTTGATTCTTTGACTTCATCGTTTTGTTTGTGTTTAGGGAAATTGTTGCTATTTGAATTGTTAGAATTCAACTGACAAATTCTTAACAAATGCGGTAAGCATTAACAAAATAACGTCATCGTTTTATAAATCATCAAAAAAAAAACATAAAATAGTGACGTCAACTTTGTTGTTAGTGTTGGTAGATATACTTTTTACGTATTTCTATTTCTAACAATGAATGAAAGTTTATTGAAGAATCATACAATGATGAGGGAATGTGGAAGTGGGGTGAATATACCGGATATGAATACATCATTGTGTGATCACTATATCCGTTTTAAATTGAGTAAATTTTAGGAAACAATATTCCAAGATAGCAGTACTTTTATCAAATTTCCAGGTCAGGTTGTAGACCTTGGGAATGTATCCATTTGATTCCCACACAATTATACGAAATGCCGTTTACCATCTGCTCCTCTTACAGAATCACCTATAATAATAAAAAAACAGAAGCGGTTTTTCTACATTAATTTTAATAAATTCCAACTAATATTGAATTTGTCTCGATTTCCATTAAAAACATCTCAATTTGTTGATTAGAAAAATATTGTTGATGATGATAAGAAATGATCTCAACTCGTATCTGATGTTTTCTCTAGATAACAATAACTGAATCTGACAGTTAGTAATTTTATATAAAGTCAATATTTTTATAGGAAAAATTCTATGAAAATCACAACTATGCCATACTCTTACAAAGAATTTTATACAGTGGTGACAGGAAAAACGGAAAATTTAATGAGATACTGTCAAGTTCTATGTTGAAAAGATAATCTTTGTTTGGTTTATATTTGATTCTTTCAACATTCCCTCCAATTGCACTATCTACTAATAGTAATAAAAGCGGGGAGAATGTATAGAATGAGCAGTAAACCACCTTTTCTTTCCTGGACGACGTAAATACAAAGCTAAACACACTAAGAAACATAAAGAAGATAAAGATGAGAAACATAAAGGTAGCGAAGTGTATCATTATTGTGATCAACTTAGTTCTTATTTAGAAAACTTCAAGGTATTAATTAGCACTTTTAATTAGAGTTTTATTTAAAATATTTCATTACAGAGGCAATTCGACAAGCTATACCAGTCGCACCCTAACCACAGGGCTAAATGAACTGCAGCCCTGGTTACGTCAGCCTTTTGGAGTGGCAACTTTGTTAACACACAAATCAGTTTGATGGCTGGACACGAGAAATTTATATTGTTGTGTCCCGTGTATATTCTTATGAAAAGGAGCGCATTATTGTTAGTGGTCCACGGGCGCCAAATAACTTAGGACGACTCTGCAAGCTACATTAGAAGCGAAACAAAATACATAATAATAAAATCTTTTTCGCCTTTACTATCTACTGCGCACCCCTCAGTAAAGTCATATATTTCACACATCTAAACTAATACAACAATTTATCTATGTAGCTGCCTGTTAAAATATATCTTTGATTAAAATTAATGAATCCAGTTTGTTATTATGTTATTTTCTATTTAGGTAGTAATAAATATATTTACATGAACATAGCTAATATTTATCAAACGGTTGAAAGCCTTTTTAAAAATTCACCATTGTAAAACAACAATTTTATTTAAACTTTCAGTAAGATTAATTTCAATACATACATATGTAGATACAATTAATTGCTGGCATATCCCAATTTACAAGTTGCTTGGTTGTAACTAATCTATTTAAGATGTTCACCACGAGTGGAAATTAATCAACTGGCAATTTCTATGCGTGTATGTACAAGTTTATCTTATAATAATTTCATTGGAAATACGTTCGACAGGTTAAAAATGCTTTCATATAGTCACTGTTTAATATTAATAAGATGTTTAAAATGAAATGCACATTTCGTAATTTCGTCTTAATCAAAATATCCATTGTGTTTTGCTTACCTTACAATACAAACATTTTTATTGAGGCAATCACTAGGAGGGAGACTTTAATTAGATGGAAGGCAGAATAAGAGGAAATTTATTAAATTATTAATAGAAAATTTGATTAAACCACAACAGTATTTATTATTTAATACTGTTTTACATTGACAATTGACAGCAAATAAGCTCTTTGTCCTTACTTGCTGTTCGAACATATAATCAAATCACGAAATTATGAAGGGAAAAAATGGAATTTACACACAACCAAAATGATGAATTGACAATAATTGCGATGAAAGACCTCGGTAATTGCCTGCTAACTGTAAGACAATACACACAAAAAAAAACAACAACAACAACAATGAAAGTGATCCGATTCTGTACGATTGAAAATTGTTGGAGAACAATCTTTAATTTGTTTGAAAACTATTTTGAATAGCTTTTATCGAATTTCAACGTACGCACGTAACGATTGTTGTACGATGATAACCTATTATCGAATAAAATTCAGAGATTTCAGATATCAACAGTCTATTTTCCACAAAAAAATTGGTTGTATTCAAAATCAAATTTGGTTATTTATGAAAACGGTTGAAAATATCCCGTGAAATCGGTTGATAAATCCAGTAAAGACTTGTGTGAAAATTGCCCTTATCCAATAAACTCGTCCATGTATCATAATAATATTTGATATGATAACAACTTCAAAATATTTACAGACATACGGTCGAATTTGAATCAAATTCAATAGAAACTTGAAGAACTTTTTAGTGGATGCGATGTTGATGATGATGATGATGATGATAATAATAAAGGTTTATTGTGTAATTGTTGGAAAGTTATTGCATCAATTCGAGCAAGAGTCAGCTGAAAGATTAAACGATTTGGCAACAAAGAAGAATCCTGTTTAGTAGATAAGATCACGTATTTTCGCGAAGTTAAAAGGAGATTATAGTCTATACGTTCTGTCTATATACGTCTTTCGTTCTTAAATTCTAATAATCGTTTAATGTCTGATTAGTTTCGCTTTAATCATTTATTTATATTATGCACAATATTTTGGTATTTTATAAAGCTCCTCAAGTAGCAGTTCAAATGACTGAACACGTTTTATCAACTTGTAAGTATGTACTCTAATATTCATGTTTCATATATCCAATACGAATAGGAGAATAATTGGATTTTTTTTGTAAAAACCATTTCAACACCAAAATAATTGCAAATAAACATTTAATTCGACTTCTTTCTCTACACGTGGACACATCTTTTTTTATCGACTTAATTTGATTATATTCCATCTATTTCGACTCAGTCGAGTTCGTTTTAAGGGGCATAACGAATTCGGTTCGCATCTTCAATTCATTAGAGTTTTTTTAGGCAGTGTTGAAAATGATAAAACAACATAAAAATAGAGATATACTAAAGGGTGTTATTGAATTTTTACAAATTTCTTCGAGCCAACTTGGAAATTTCAAAAAGTTCTACTGTAACAAGATGGCAAGTGACCACCAATGTATTTTGCTACAGTTGACCATCAGAATTATGGAATATAGTGTTAGGAGATGATGACGATAGCTGTGGATAAACAAGCAAATCTTCAAATTACGTAAGTGACTAAATTTGTATGATTTATAAAACTGAATTACTTGACTATTGCTTGTTACTTTGACGATATAAGCTTCAAAAATGTTTCATATTTCTGTATGTTGGAATTATGAAGCTTTCTGTAAAATTTGAAGTACAAAATTAAATATACAGAAGATTACCGAAAAGTTTCTGTCACAGAATTAGAGTTTTAAACCTCTATTTATAATACTTTCGTAAGTGTAATGCAGTTCAAGCAAATTGCAGTAAGAAAGAGGAAATTCGTATTGATGCTGTTTACTTTAAATAAATAAATGAATAAATAAATAAACGACTTTCTACTTGCGACTTTATTGGTAGTATCTCGTTCATTGCAATTCAAAAGATTCAAGCGTTTCTTTAGATCCATTGATTCGGTAAAGCAATCTGTAAACATCTTGTGTCTAACGAACTATGTTATGCAAATAAGGCCCCACTTCAAAAACTTTACAAGTCTTTTTAGTCGATCAATATTTAAAAAATACAGTGGGATCCGGTTATAATGAACTTACAGTGACTAAAGGGATCGGTCCATTATAAATGAACGTTTGTCTTGGATAAAACAATGACGTATATAGGTATCTTCATGTTGTAAGTAGTGTATTAATTTTCCGATCATCTGCTTGTTCTTCTTCATCCCGCCCCACAGCCAGTTTATGATTTATTGTCGATTCGCTTGAAAGAATCCCGTCTTCTGGTGCGTAAACCGTTACTAGAAATATACAAAAGCTCAATAGATTAATCGCATCCGAAATAGAAATCGATTCATTCTTATCATTTACTAACTGTTCAATCATTCTCGGTAACATCTGTTGCCGATAGGTTCGTTTTACACACCAAATCACATCCTGGCCCATAGTTTACTATTGTGATGTTGTATTAGGCGGAAACAATTCGAGTATTATCTTGTGTTGTGGAATGTACGGATGAACCGGACAATTATCAACAAGTAGTAGAAGTCACCCAAGCTTTTTTGTTGTCAGTAATATCTGATGGTAGTGTTTTAACATCATTGAAACACTGTGGCTTTTGAGATTCACCTAAAAAGTTTCGAATTTATTACAACAGTTTGTAGCTTAAAAAAGGTGGTAACACTGCACATCTGGTGTCAACAATTCACGTATTCCTTTACTAGAAACATTAGCACCTTTAAATATTTTACACAGTTTTGTTTGTGTTGAATAATCACACTTACGAAATCCAATTATTTGTAACATAAGTCTCCACATATCTTGTCAACAACAATGTTGCGTCTCTGATCATTATCTCTAATGCGTTCGCTTTAATTTGTAACACTGGACCACTTATCCGGACATTATTAGCTCGTTTTTATTGGAGCCACCATCAACTTGTTGGGGGTGTGAAGATGGTCGTATTTTTTCTTATTGTCGTTAATCTTCCTATCATTCTTAATTTTATAGGGCGTATAAAATACGTCCATTATAGATGGACTCGACTGTACGTACAAATAAAACTTTTACTGTTATTTTAATAAAAACTAGGTTAATAATAGTTTAGTTAAATTTCGAAAGTTGCCCTGGATTCCTGTAGAAAATGAATTTTAATGAAATGTGAATGTAGATAAAAGCTGCAACTTATGTTTACATAGTGGACGTGTTAACAACAAAACAGTTACAATTTACAACAAAGTAAACCTTAACATCTCTAAACTTTTATGTTTATATGCATACAAATTTTAATTACTTTTTTTTTATCTAACAATACCTAAGTTCTGTTATCAGATTTTGTTACTGTTATCTACTAAAATTCTATACTAAATACCATTGTATTGTATATTCCATGTTTAATCGGCCACTACTATTACAAACAACCATTTGCATTAGATATGCAACATATAAGCTCTTCAGATTTGGAAATGTCGATTTGTTTGTTTGTATAAACTCTTAAGAGTCCTGTGATTCCCTAAAGTGTACCATCTAGGAAGCTCTAAATTCAAGATTTTTATCAACATAAGGAGATAAATCGTTGATTCTTATAGCTACTTGGATTGTATTCCCCATTCTATTCTTCACAATATTTCAACTGTTTACCAAATTTTATTATCAACGATCATAATGGCTGAGGAATAGTAGCGAATACAGAAAGAATTTTTTCTTTTATTATCTTGAACATTTTTGAAATTCATCATGAATTGTCTGGCATAGACGTAAAATTGTCCAATTAATCAGACAGAACTGTCTTGAGTTTGTTTCGTGATTCATTTATTCTGAAGTATTTGTCCTGGAGAGTTGTGTATGTGCTAAAGTGTAGATGGTATTGTTCGACAAACAAATATAATTATCCTCATATTTATTTAGCTAGTGCATCCAATTGAACATTGAGTATATTTCTATTGTTTTCATCAACATATTTCAAATGATATTTCAGTGATAATTGATGATTTTTGGTTCGCCCGGCGCATCCACCAAAATTACCACACATATACACACCTGCTATCATGACAAGTGTTTGTTTTAAAAACAGATAAAAATTCGTTGTTTATGACAGACATTTATCCTTTGTAATGCCTGTGTATATATTTTCTTTACACCAAAAAAAAGGGACGGTAATTCGCATCGTATTTTGTTTTAAACCGATTTCCTTTGTGCTGAATTTACAATTCTACAAATTGTATATCGAATTATCTAATGCACTATTTTGTGTGTTGCCAACATACATTTGCATTGTAAAAAGATTGTTTGAAATTGTCACATCCATAATATTTATCTATCTATATAATAATTACTGCCATTACCATAATTGTTTATTATTAATATGGATTTGAGTGGTTTTCAATGACTGCCATTGTCTAATTGTTAATTTCTGTTCGAATTTCTTGTCTTAGTATTTATAGTTTAGTATTTTCGCTTTATTTTCGGTCAACTTGTGTGGTTTATATTTACAATTTAAATTTAATCGAATTTTCCATGTTGTTACTGTTACTGTGTCGATACTGCTGTCAACCCACAGTGTGTCATATTGTGGGTATTGTGGCCATTCCATTTTACATTTCTGTTATCTAATACCGGATATTAGAAACTTAGAATAATTTCGTCTAGTTTCCTGTGCAGATCGAATTATTCACAAACTAAATTATCGAAATCCAATTGAATACATTTGAATAAAAAGTGTATTCCAAGTAAATTGTGGGTCAATAATTAACGGGAGAACTTCTATTTTTGTTGATTCGGAAAAAAAACATGCACCATTTTGTAATCCATAGATGAGGGCTAAAACTTAGAGACATATCTCAATCCCTTTTACGATTCGAAGGTTTTTATTTGATCCTGGGGGTAGCAAGTGTGCTGTTTGCCCCCATGTTGCAATGTATTCATAAAACTTGACGAATCGTTCTGTGTTTGTTATTGAAAGGTTTCTCATTGACCTACCTATATTTTTCGATTGAATTAATAATAATAATAATAATAAATCAACCGCTTTAAAACAATGCTATTGTTATTTAGAGCTTTTGTAACGTACGTATGTTATCTAAATTGTCAACAGTGAATGAACATATTTTTTTTATTATTGACAAATACATGTATGCAATGAAAGCACACAAACTATTGGCAATGGTATGGGGATGTACGGGGCACTTCAGTTTTTATTTTCATGTAGATTACTTCAAATATTGCAAAAAAAAATCAGTTTGATAACCATCAATGTAGTATCATTGCGGAACGATCTTTTAGTGTGTTGGTTGACACTGAAAATTCACAATTTAAACTTTAGACAACTATGCTACTAATTTGATAACACGAATCCTGACGTGCAGTGTGATACGCTCATTCAAATAAAAGTAATTTCGGTATTCCCTGACACGTGTAACTTCAGTGAGGAGATAGTACGAATTCCAAATTGGTTTTACTAAAATTTCTAATTTACAGGAAGTTATCAATATCGAAATCGTAAATATTGGATGCCCTTTTCAAAATTTTCCATTCTAACCAATTTTTGTATTTACAATAGTGTTTTCAAAGGAAAAACAACCCCGTAATTAACTATCTTCTAGGGCGAGTCTGAGGAAATTCCATTTTTATTTGCATTTATTTACTAAAACAAGGGCGTTACTCCCCCAAACTACAGTCAGTGCGGAATTGTCAACAGGTGACAAATTCGAAAACGTGGACAACCACCACCACCACCACCACTATCATTGCTACCACCACCAATACTACTACCACCAATATTATATAGAACGATGAACGGCACAATTCACTGTTATACGTTAGTGGTTGTAGTAGTAACACAGTAGTGGGGTTGTTCTGTAAACCTCCGCAGTTGAAGTCAGTACAGAAGTCCGTGACTAATTCCAGTTGCCGGAACGCACCCTCCGATAATTGAACACCTCTAAATTAATATTAACAATAACAAAACCAACAAAAAGTCTATAAAGAATTTGAACAGATTAAAAACGGTGATTTATTAAAGTTCGTCAAAAAATTTTTTTTATCATTTTTGTTTTCTGGTGGATTGTTGTTCTATTAAATTGAAAAACAAAACAACTAATATTAGAGGAATTAGATGGATTTTCGCATTTAATTAGAAACGTATTTAACTGAAATTAATTTGCAAGTCAAATTTCTGTAAGGAAGTTCCGAAACTTGATATAAAGTCCACTGAAAATTCTAACAAACTTCTCATAGATAGGAAATTTGTAGAAGAAGAAGAAATAAGAAAGCCGATTTATTCTGTTCAATTTCAATCGGCTGTTGATGTTTACTCCACAAAACTAAATATAAATGAAATTGCTGTCCGTGCAAACAGGTTATGCAAATAATTGAATAATTTTATCGCAACTCTGTATGTATTTATTGTTGATTTGAATTTTAATCAGTCCATTTGTATTTGCTAGAACAAAAGACATGCATGATAAAGTGCAGTGTAAACAGGGATGAGATTGTCCATTTAGATAGTAAAAAGATGTCGATGATCAATCACGTGTCAACGATTACAGAAAATTGTTATTCAACAGTACAGAATTCTCCAGGGGCACATCGGAAGCCGATACGTCTGAAAAGTCTTACAACGAAAGCTGAAGCTTTTGATTCCTTACATTTGAAGCAATGTGAAGTAAGTTGTATTTTTATTTTTATCTTTTCACATATAAATATAAACATCAATAAATGGATGGAATTATCATTGATTTTTGTAATCCTATAATTAATTTATCAAGAGAAAATCGATTTTCAATAAGCCGATTATTTAGACTGAATTATGTTCAAAAAAATATAAAGAAAGCTTTTTAATTTAAATTATAGTTTTTAATATATACAGGACGTTTCAGATGTGTCCTTATAAGGGATTTTTTTTATGACTCTTTATAGATTACATATGTGATTTATTTACGTGAATGTTTTCGTGGATCAAGCAAAAGGTAGTTGTTTTCTTTTCATTTACGTGCCGCTTTTACGTTTCTTTGAGAATTGCTATGAGAGTGCATTGAGTTCGATTTGATTATTGAGATTACTCTCATTCAATTTCGCTTTGGCTATATAGAAAATAAAGCAAATAGGAAAAACGTATTTTTTTTTGGCAAAAACTAATCTTGGAAACGAATCGTGAATCATAGTGACCAATAATAATCGTCTAAAATATGATGAAAAATGTTTAAAATTTGCCACCATCATCAATTTATGTTAGGATAAATTGAAATGGGTGCAGTGTGTTTAACAACAAAAAAAAAACATCCGCTGTTCCTATCGTTGAAAATTTGAGATCATTTGAGATCGCGTGTTTCACATAAAAGAAAGCTTCTTCTTCGGATGAGTTAAAGAAAAACACTCGTGGATCATTTTCCACAACTTATTCAAATGTCGACGAGCATAACGCTGGCTTTCCATACAAAAAAGATATATTTTTTTAACGGTATTATAAAAACACGTAGCAGGATGCAGGTAGTTCAAATACTGCATAAACAAGAATTTGTGTGGCCTGTTTTAGTTTGCCCTTAGATGAAACGCACATTATTCTTTTCAGTCGTCTTAGGGTTTTCTCTCCGTTTGATCTTCGTTTATTTTAACATTTGTGTTTAATAAAGTGAGGATAGTTTTCACAATATTTTCATTAAATGTTAATACAGTAGTTGCAAGAAGATTTCTTTTTCTATAGTTATATCCTGGACGATAAACAATACACATCGAGAATTGTTTACTAAATAGTTTAGCTTCCTACATATGCAGTAACACAGATTAAACTCGTTATCACAAGATTGATTAAGTTATTAATACTCAATTGTCTAGATTAGCTGTTGCGGTGATGCAATAATTAATTTACCGCAATTTTGTAATTATTTCAAAACAGATTTATTCAAAATCATGCTAATGAGAGTTAGTAAATTGAATCACTCAAAGACTTCACCTTTAATAGTTCGCAAAAGCTCGAATAATATTCAACTTCTAGAATTGATTCTTTTTTGTTGTTGCAAAAGAACAGTTTCTAAATTACTCCCCTAAACAAAAAAAAAATAAAAAATAAAAGAACAGATGAAAATCGATTAGGCCAACTTGTATGGTTTTCCTTTTTTACTGTATTTGTAGTTATCTAGAATTTATGAGAATAATTTCTCACTTGTGGTGGCGCCTCTATTTATTTCAATTCTAATAATTGAATAACTTTGTAATTACACACGGATACCACTGAAATACCTCTGTAAATGTAGACGAGACTCAAATAAAACGAAAAACGTGAGAAACTACTTATGTGCCGTATAAAAGGTTGAATCTCTGTAAAATTCCATAAGTACAAATCACGGCTGTCAAAGTTTCTTAGATAAAATTCAAATAAACGTGTAGAACAACGGGAATTTCTTCAAATATTAAATCTGTCTGCATTTGAAACGAGTGAGTACCCGATTAGAAAGCCCATTTATTCTCGTCTTTTAGATAAAATATATATATATTAAACAAACCGTTTCGAAATGTTCTGATTTCGTTATTGTTAGAAGTTTCTTTGACTAACTTCCTTATAGAACGAAAATAAAGGAATCCCAACGAAATTTCCAATATTTCCGCTAATTTTGAATTATAAATAAAATTTGAAACGTGATTGTTAACACGATGAAAATTTCATTATATTTAAACATTATTTGAACGACTGAATTTCCAACAATGTGTAAAATAAAATTGAATTAACAACAAAACGAATATAATTTCTAAACTTTAAAGCTTAGAAAACTATAAAGCTTGCATTGTGGAAAACTGTTAAACTATAAAATAGAAAAGTAATTGAATTTTTTTCTGTTGAAATATATTTTTCACTACCATCAACTTTCATCACCAAACAGTCTTCATTCCCACGTTAATCAATTTCGCTTTATTTTCGGTGTTCAACAGTCATCTCTCATAATTGATACTTGATGTGAAAACGTCTGTAGAATTTATCAATCAACATCAGGATATGGCAATTATTGTCGAGTAGTTTTCCATTTTCCCCTATGATAATATTTATATATGTATGAAAATGAATAATAATGTATTTAAATAAATGATGAATGAACAGAATTGACACGTACGTGACAGATTACACACAAAAATTTTGGTCAATGATTAACATCTGCGGAGGAAATTCCAATCGGTGTGCGAAATTTCATTAAATTATCGTGTGTAAATAGGTAAATTGCAATTTACATTATCTGTTCCGTTTATTATGAAATGATTTTGCGGCATTAATTGGAATATAAATAAATTAGAAATTGTTCTCTGTCGTGTGTCACGTGTAAATCATTTCTATACAGTAATATGCAATCGTCCTGAGTGGAAAATCAACCATGCTACTATTTTAATTCGGTTGGCTTGACTTTTTAAACTGTACACAACCCTCCATGTCTCTCTCATGTCCTTCATTTGATGGAATCAAAAGAGTTTTTGTCATTAAATCGAAATAGATGAATTATTAACTCAACTCAAGTATCAACAAACTAACGGGATCTATAAAATTAAGTATTTACTGGAAATTTCACCAAATCTTCCCCAGACTAGAAATGCACATCACCACAGTAAAGATGTTAGCTCCCTTCTATCATAACTTAAGCAATTTACATTATTTGCTTACTTTATGTTAAGCCACAGTCTGCTCAACGTATCCATAGTATACTTAAGAAATATGATACTTTACCTTTGATTAAAAGAGATGATAATATCGCCTTGATTAAAGGTGGGCATGTTTAGATGTCTTGTTAACAAAAGAGGAATCGAGTGCCGTTAAGGGGTTTATTCACTACCATGAAACGGGTCGAAATATCGATTTTTTCTATTTTACGTATTATTGTTCTTCTATTTACTATCTCTATGAGAATACCCGCAAAACAGGGTAAGTATGCATGTATACACACGGTTTTGGATCTTGTAATCGAAGATCCATTACAGTTGATTACAAACTTTGAGCTGTGAGAGACAATAATTCCGAAATATATTTAAAATTTCTCTAAATCCTGCTTGTTAGTGAAGTGGACCAAATTCACAGTAGAACGGGTATATAAACTCAAATTTTATCGTGCAGCAGGAACAAACGTTACTTCTAGAATCTTTATAAGTGTTTGATTTTCTTTTGGATGTGTTTCAAAATCAAAAAAACAAAGTCCAATTGTTGATTCAACTGTGAAGAACTGATATGAATATGTTCGTAAACATCTTGCTATAAGTTTCAATATTTAAAATATGTTTTATATAAAAATGCAATTATGATATATGATATATGATATATATTGATTTAGTTATTAATAAAAAAATTCCGACATTAATATTATCAACAATATAACAATACAATTTTTTTTATAAAACATAAAACAAACGATTGTTCCTCCCTCTACTCGATTGAAGTTTGTAGTTTATGATCTTGATATACGTCAATATGGGAATAACACATATGAGTAAGTTGTATCCTTTTTAATATAAATATTCATCAACACGAACTTTTCCAATTAGTTTTCGTTCAGTTTCCATCAATTATACGTTAACTATTCAATCTGCTATTTTGGTCAAGTTTGTTTTTTTTTTGGTTGAAAGACAATGGATGTTGGTGCAGAAAAACCAGCAAATAAGCCAATTTGTTTGAGAAATTTGTTAGAGCTTGATAAAGATATTAACGATACCCTCCATCAATTATATAAAAAGGTAATGATCGTTTCTTGTTGCTTTTTTTTTGGTGTTGTTGTAATTCTCTCTTAATTTTGTTTTATGACATATTTTATTCGTTTTGCTTCTATTCAAAATCTGAAGCAAGATTAATTTGTCGGGCTATTAAATTATTTGCTAATATTTAATCTAAATTGAGTGATTAATAACATTTTAATTAATGATTTTATTGAATTGATTTACTTGGATACATTCACGAGCAAATTTTCATTATTTTCAAACTCGCTGCCTCACAACGTGATCGTATAAAATAATATGTTTATATAAATCAGATTCGATGCGTTTCCTTGTTGTATTTTTACCAGGATCCAATTTTGGATCAACAATGACAATCATTCGATCGAAACGATTTTGGAAAACTAGCCCTTTCACCGTATCTAACTTTACCTGAAAATAAAAAAAAACAACACGTCGTAATTGCAATGTTCTGTGTTTTTAGTTTTAAATTGAATTTTCCTCTTCGCAATTGTTTACTGTTGACTTACTTCAGCGATTAACTCTTCGTTGGATTCGTTAAAACATAAAAATCTGAGAAATCTGCAACACTTCCCCATGTAATTTCCCTGAGGGGCTCTATTAATAATTCACAAAATTGTCAAGGGGTGCTGCTGGAACATCTTAGTAATCGAATTGAAATCTAACGATCGATTAAATTCAAATGTATGTGTGTGTGTGTGTGTAGGAGTTTTAAATCCAGAAAGGATAAAGGGCCCAACATAGAAAATCCACACATATAAACCGGGATTGTCAACTATGGAAATCGAAATATTACATCTTTCAATTGAATTTATGATACAAATGCCAATTAATCTGCGACGATAGGATTATTATTAGTTTTGATAATAGTTGTAATAATAGTAATAAAATAAATGGAATATTGGTTGATGATTTTGGATAGATAAAATGGAAAATATTTTCTTCACTGAAATCACTTCAATAATATTGGAATTCCGAACACTATCTACCCGTCCAATATTAAATTTCATTTGTTGCCAAAGTGGCTAGTGTATAACACCGACACATTTGAATCAAATGTACTATTGGAACATACCATTTAGCCATATATATATATATATGTGTATACTTTCAAATAATATCAACTATTATTAAATCCAGTTTGGGAAAAGTTTGTAAAACACAGACGTAGATTATTGATGGTCCTTCAACGATGAATATAATTCGAATAGAGGCTTGTCCCTACTGGCAATAAATTGAAAACGCAGACACTAGCTACGAAGCAGACGTTACCGACAACCAAGACATTATTTTGGCAGAAAGAAACAGAGAACATTTATCTTGTTTTTGATGATGCTTATCTTTTCTACTTTCTCAAAAACAAGCAGGCCAAGTTAAATTTGTTTTAGTGTACTAATAATCTCAACTAAAAGCAGTCAAAATCGAAATATATCCGACCATGATTGAAGGTAATTGCTAGACTCCTTGTATTATCCCTAAAACTAAGTAATATGAGCATAAAACTAGAAACTTTTTAGTTTTTGAATAATTGTCCCAAAATATACATGAGATAGATAGAGATAGAGACGGACATTATCTTACTTTATAATTTGCTGAATCATTTGAAGTAGTCTTTCGCTGTTTCCAATGGAAATAACTCAAATCTGATGGTGTTGGATAGAAACGTTTACCTTCTGAAAATTTTATCAAAAAAAATATGACGAAAAACAGAGATAAATAGATAATTTTACCTTTAAAAAACGGTTTCCAATCCATTGTGGTTAATCTGGCACCATAATCAATATAACCGGAAATTTCATTTCGTCTTTTGTTCGAATATCGTACAAAAATTATCGTCTAAAGATTAAAATCGAATGAATGATCTGATTAATTTGTTAAAAAATTAATATCGATTTTTCATACAGCAAGTATACCAAGACGATTCGATCTCTCTCTGATTGCCAATTCCGTTTGAATTGGATCACCACCACGTATCCCTTCACTAGCTAATTCGTAGGGTTTATAAGGTGGATAGAGATAAGCCCTTACAGCTGCTGATCGTCTCTCAAATTGTTCTCGACTTAAAGTGTCTCTTGTACTTCTTTAAAATGTAAATCAAACAAAACAAAATGACAATTATACGATTATTTCGATAAGGAAATTCTGCACCTGTGACCCGATTCGGCGATTCGAAGATGTTCGAGATAATCATCATAAGTTTGAAATTGTAATAAGCGACGATCAGCATCGATTTGTGGTGTTATTTTCACCATATGTGCCATATTTTCAACTACCTAGTAATTTTGACATAATTTTCTGCATTGACGTTTGTTTTTGTTTATCTATTGTTTTATTGTTTTCGTGTTGTTGCAGAATACTTCATGTACACAACAAGTTTGCTTAGGTAGTACACTTTCACAGTCAGCTCGCTCTGAATCAATCCGAAACTCTCACGAAATCCTCAAATATGCCAAAGACTTTCTGGATCAATACTTCACATCGATACGGCGGTAAGTACCATGAATTTAATATGAATCTTCATCGCTATGATGAAGACATGACTGAACACCAATCAATGAATGCTTATTTGCTCATCGAAAGTTTTTGACATTTCAATGAAATTTGGAATAGTAACAGTCTTTGGTTTGTCTTTGATTTTTCAATCCAATTTAAAAAATCTTGAGCCAAATGTAAATCTTAAATGTTCTCCTCTCCGTGATTGTTGTATCAAGACATATTTGACGTACCATCCACATTAAATCATCCTCTGACATTTCAAAACTAAATAATAGTGATTTAAGACAATACGAACGTCGATCCTTTTGTGAAGTTGCAGTTGAAAACTAGTTAAATAGACGCCTGTATAAGTTGATTCCGTAGTTTCTCTATTTTTGATTTCATTATAAGTTTACGAATGTTTAAATCACTTGACGCACTTTGTTTTTTTGATTTTTTAAGGTACATCTTGTAGGAACAGCAGGACAAGTTCTTCAAACAGGTTTATTATAAGTAGATGATTGAAACTTGCTCGGGATCAGGTTGCTTATTTCACATGCTCTTAAATAATTGATAATATAGTAGTGAAAGTTTCTACTAGCATATTAAAGCTTGCTGCTGAGTATTTTAAAACAGATGTGAAATGAAAAATGGTGCAATATTCTAATAGATACAAATCAAAAATATCAAATTTTTCATTTGATCTTCCAAAAGATAAAAAACCATTAAAGATTTGTATAGCGTGACTCTAAATGTGAAGAATTTCAAAACTGAAAGAGACAAAACTGTTCTCAATATAAACGTTGAATGATCACGGAAATTCAACTAAGAATAGGCTACTAATAACATACAAAAGAAAAGTAATTGAAATACGTGAAAATGCGTGGATTACAAGTCATCAATAAAAAAACCTATTACTTTTCGATAAATTACTTTTTTTGCTAATGAATTCAATATAGAAACACTTATCGGTATTTATATTGTTAGCAATAATTCCAACAAAATCTATTTCCATTTTCTCTACATATATGGATTATAAAATACATACAATAATAACAATAGGAACAAAGTTAAACGATACTCTTAGGGATAATAACAATACTTTAAACAATACAAATAACTACTGTTCTGTGAAATTTTATGTTTAAATTTCATCACAAAATAAAATTGTGTACAAATCTTTAGTTTAATATTGGCATTGTTTGACAAATTTTCCATGTTAGTATACGAATGGAAATGCATTCGAAATTTTTTAGTTTTCTCACTCAAAATCATGGAGTTTATCACAAAACTGTGTAAACAAATCCTCAAAATTCATAAAGATCTACTGAGATGAACATTAGTCTGTCTACGTGAAAGTTTCCGTACTAAAATGTCTCTCTGTAACAATCCACATCTTAAGTGTCAATCGATACATGTTTACAACTATTTGGACCGTCAAAGAATAATTGTCTTAACGTGTTCGTGTCTCTATTATCGCTTTTCAACTGTTGTAAAAATTGTCCGATTGCCACACAGACATTTCGTACAGGATAATAGTTCCTATAGGAATTCCGTCATTTGATACGTCTCACAATCATTGTGAATACTAGATTCGTTGTGGAAATTCGAAGAAAATAAGAAAACGATGAATTTGTGATAAGATATTTGTTCTTCTTGGGAAAAAAATCTGAACCATTAATCAACTAGAAAAGAAGAACGGTTTAAATAATAATTTGTGTTCTAGTTGGTGAAACAGACAGTTTCTTATCGCATTTGATAGTTGTATTCCAGCATTTCTCAAGAGACTTTACGGTTGAATTTCAAACAAATGATTCAACAACAGAATGTGTATTCTAAATCCATGTTGTATACAAATTTATTTTTGTTTAATTGTGATTTAACAGCACGTTAGGAATGCACTTTGTGGAGATTTATTACATTTGTTACAGATTTTGAATATGTTAATGGAAAACTCTCATTTCGAATAAAAGCTTTTGTTTTATTTTTATTTTTTATTGTTTAGTGTGCTTGTTTGAAATATTTCTATTTTAAATGTGTGCAGCGAAGATTTGGTTATCGTTGAAGAATTTTAATTGTTTGTTCGGTAGAATTAACAGACGATATAAGACTGGCGTTACAATTTAACAATATTCATGGAATTTCATTTACAAAAATCGACTTATTCAAGGCTTAAGTGAACGATTTGAATGAATTGTAAACGTAAACTGATGTAGCAAATTGAGAGTGAATACGCTATTTAAGCGAGAACAAATGAACCAAGCTTGTATTGTTTATTTCAGGAAGGCAACGATGTAACCTAATTTAGATAGAAGTAGATGTTGTAATACAAATGATCTATTTAATATATATTTTAAACAATTTTTATTTTGTTATTATAGTGCTGATACAGCATCACATACATCACGTTGGGAACAAGTCCAAAGAGAAGTTTCAACAACTGGCACTTATCAATTAACCGAAACTGAATTGATTTACGGTGCGAAATTAGCATGGAGGAATGCTGTACGTTGTATTGGACGTATACAGTGGTCAAAATTACAAGTAAGTGTATAAAATGATTTGTTTCTTCTTATTTGTTATTGAAAATTATGCGAAGATAATTTAAATGACCGATCGATAAACACGATTTAGACATTTCTCTTATAATATTTACATTTCTGATTGTTTAAAAACGTACATATATTCGTGGTCATTCTAATATTTCTTTTTGTTGAATTTCAAATATTTTCAAATACGATTTAAAAATATTCGTTGGAAATGGTGGATGTGTCCCATTTGAATTTGATCTGAAATAGTTGCGGCTTGTGTTTCCCGAGAGAGTCGCAAAACTAGCATTCCAACAAACACACTTTAAAGTAACAAAAGTAAGTGGCTCAACTGTTTTGAGTTTGAAAGCGAAGAAGCAAAGGGGTCATTGATAGACTGATGCTACTAGTAATGACAAACCGGTTTTAACATTAAACTTTATTTTTCCACATTAGAACTAACAGTGGCTTTATATCGTTATGTTATTGAAAGAAACATGGATGAACTGTTAATCGTTAGATTGCATGTTGAACGAATGTCAACAATGATTCAAGACGAAAATTGCATGTCAACATTGAAATCTTAACTGTACTTAAACTAACAACTCATCTACTACTGTTTCAGTTGATAATCTATATGTATGTATTCAGATGGTCTGTAGATAAATGTAGGCAAGTTGCTGAAATAAAGATTAGCTTAGTTTAAAGTGTTACGATTAACGAAGCAAGTGAGGATAAAAACCTTCTACTGACAACGTGAATGCGGTAAAAGAATCTCATGTCTGTCTCTATTTTCTACAAACTCAAGCATGACTAGTTTGAATGTAAAAAAGCAAACAGAAGGTTCACTTTATTGACATTTGGAATTCAGTTTGATTACCTTGAATCAGCATTTTGACTTATTTTTTTTATATGTATACATATACTTCTACTACTTTACCGTCCAACAAGATGCAGAAAATTTAACGAGAAGAGTACTTGATTTCATTTGGAGAAAAAATCTTAAACTTCATGACAAACAGGATTACAAAGAAATCTCCAATTCATTCTCGATATTTTCCAAGAATTAATGTAAAATCCTGTCACTATGCAACAGATTTAAATATTTTAAAAATTGTAGAGAATGGATGGAAGAATAAAAATCTTGGTTTTTCTAATAATAATAATAATAAAGAAGAAGAATAATCGCAGAGATTACGACCCGATTATTTTGAATATCATCAAACATAACATTTGAATAAAGATGATAATAAAAATTATAGTCCTTTATGTTACAAATGTTATTATTATGGAAAATCGTCAATAACTTTTCTGTAGTAAATGTCTTTTTAATATTTAAATTGTTTTCATTTTTAGACGTAAAGTTTTGCAATTTGCTGGCAAATTGAAAAGCGGTTTTTTTTCAAAACGAAAAGAAAAACACAAACCACCTGCTTAGATCATACATATTCTAATTGTACACCGAAAATTGGATAACATTCCTAATTTATCAAACTATTTTTTAGTTTCTCTTTCGGCATATAATGAATGAATAATTAATAATCTCTCCTTGTGTCTTAACGATCTCTTCTTTTTTCACAGGTTTTCGACTGTCGCTATGTTACAACAACAAGTGGCATGTTCGAAGCATTATGTAACCACATTAAATACAGTACGAACAAAGGCAATATACGGTAAGACTTTTAGATTTAATTCTAACTTGATATTAATAAGAAGATATAAGAAAGTTAATTAAAGATTACTTCTTTTTGTTGTTGTTGTTGTTGTTGTTGTTTTGATAAGGTTTTGAAAAGGAAAATAATTTTAAACGAATGAAACTTGAGATGAAACGATAATCCACCTCTTCGTTCGTGAACATTAAATTCGCTTTTACCTGATGCGTATCAAGAATCGTCTAAATTGACCCTTAATAAAACTGATCCGCAGTTCATTCTAAACTTTATTATTATGATATACATTCTTTATTTAACTTTATAAAATATGATTTCTCTTACTAATTATAAAAACGATATGAGAAATTGCAGTCGAAGAATTCGTGTTATTCTATTTATTAATGAAAAGCTGCTGCGATAATTAGTCTAGTTATATAAAACTATTAATTACACTCATACCACCATATATTAAAATCCCTGAATTTATGTATAGCGCCGTTAATTGTGTGACAGGATTACACTTTCGGGTCAATATGATAAATAATGTGATTTGTTGACAGCTGTCGATTTTCTTTTTAATAGTCAATACATACGTGAATTTCCACCTATTGAATTCCTGTCATTTCTAAATATTGCATGATAAATTTGACCAAAAAATAATCGAAAATAATCCAACATTATTCATTCAAAGCATACACAAACAGTGTTAACTATGTTTTTTTAGTGATTATTTTTTTTGGCGATTTGAAATTTTCTTTTTCTGTAGGCGCGTTTGAAATGGATTTAAATCCCGGCGCTCCACCAAAAAATTTTTAATTGTTTTTTCGATCCAAAACTTCAGAATCGTATGTTTTGAACTTCCATCTTTCACCAAATATGGAACTTGAGAATCGTATGTTTTGAACTTCCATTTTTACTAAATATGGAACTTCAGAATTGTATGTTTTGAACTTCCATTTTTACTAAATATGGAACTTCAGAATCGTATGTTTTGAACTTCTATTTTCACCAAAATGGAACTTCAGAATTGTATGTTTTGAACTTCCCTTTTTGCTAAAATGGAACATCAAAACATCAATAATTTTAACATTATTTCTAGGGGTTTATTTATAACATATTTCAAGATTTCTCACTATTATTGTGTGTATATAGACCCTATTATTGAGATGTTTATTTATTTATAAAATCACACTGTTTTGTTGAATATTATAGAAAATATTCGATTTTCATGTTCCCTTTTTATAAAATATGGAACTTCAGAATCGTATGTTTTGAACTTCCATTTTCACCAAAATGGAACTTGAGAATCGTATGTTTTGAACTTCCATTTTTACTAAATATGGAACTTCAGAATTGTATGTTTTGAACTTCCATTTTTACTAAATATGGAACTTCAGAATCGTATGTTTTGAACTTCCATTTTCACCAAAATGGAACTTCAGAATTGTATGTTTTGAACTTCCCCTTTTGCTAAAATGGAACATCAAAACATCAATAATTTTAACATTATTTCTAGGGGTTTATTTATAACATATTTCAAGATTTCTCACTATTATTGTGTGTATATAGACCCTATTATAGAGATGTAGATTTATTTATAAAATCACACTGTTTTGTTGAATATTATCAAAATATTCGATTTTCAAGTTCCCTTTTTATAAAATATGGAACTTCAGAATCGTATGTTTTGAACTTCCATTTTCACCAAAATGGAACTTGAGAATCGTATGTTTTGAACTTCCATTTTTACTAAATATGGAACTTCAGAATTGTATGTTTTGAACTTCCATTTTTACTAAATATGGAACTTCAGAATCGTATGTTTTGAACTTCCATTTTCACCAAAATGGAACTTCAGAATTGTATGTTTTGAACTTCTCTTTTTGCTAAAATGGAACATCAAAACATCAATAATTTTAACATTATTTCTAGGGGTTTATTTATAACATATTTCAAGATTTCTCACTATTATTGTGTGTATATAGACCCTATTATTGAGATGTGGAATTATTTATAAAATCACACTGGTTTGTTGAATATTATAGAAAATATTCGATTTTCAAGTTCCCTTTTTATAAAATATGGAACTTCAGAATCGTATGTTTTGAACTTCTATTTTCACCAAAATGGAACTTGAGAATCGTATGTTTTGAACTTCCATCTTTACTAAATATGGAACTTGAGAATTGTATGTTTTGAACTTCCATTTTTACTAAATATGGAACTTCAGAATTGTATGTTTTGAACTTCCATTTTTACTAAATATGGAACTTCAGAATCGTATGTTTTGAACTTCCATTTTCACCAAAATGGAACTTCAGAATTGTATGTTTTGAACTTCCCTTTTTGCTAAAATGGAACATCAAAACATCAATAATTTTAACATTATTTCTAGGGGTTTATTTATAACATATTTCAGGATTTCTCACTATTATTGTGTGTATATAGACCCTATTATTGAGATGTGGAATTATTTATAAAATCACACTGGTTTGTTGAATATTATAGAAAATATTCGATTTTCAAGTTCCCTTTTTATAAAATATGGAACTTCAGAATCGTATGTTTTGAACTTCTATTTTCACCAAAATGGAACTTGAGAATCGTATATTTTGAACTTCCATCTTTACTAAATATGGAACTTGAGAATTGTATGTTTTGAACTTCCATTTTTACTAAATATGGAACTTCAGAATTGTATGTTTTGAACTTCCATTTTTACTAAATATGGAACTTCAGAATCGTATGTTTTGAACTTCCATTTTCACCAAAATGGAACTTCAGAATTGTATGTTTTGAACTTCTCTTTTTGCTAAAATGGAACATCAAAACATCAATAATTTTAACATTATTTCTAGGGGTTTATTTATAACATATTTCAAGATTTCTCACTATTATTGTGTGTATATAGACCCTATTATTGAGATGTGGAATTATTTATAAAATCACACTGGTTTGTTGAATATTATAGAAAATATTCGATTTTCAAGTTCCCTTTTTATAAAATATGGAACTTCAGAATCGTATGTTTTGAACTTCTATTTTCACCAAAATGGAACTTGAGAATCGTATGTTTTGAACTTCCATCTTTACTAAATATGGAACTTGAGAATTGTATGTTTTGAACTTCCATTTTTACTAAATATGGAACTTCAGAATTGTATGTTTTGAACTTCCATTTTTACTAAATATGGAACTTCAGAATCGTATGTTTTGAACTTCCATTTTCACCAAAATAGAACTTCAGAATTGTATGTTTTGAACTTCCCTTTTTGCTAAAATGGAACATCAAAACATCAATAATTTTAACATTATTTCTAGGGGTTTATTTATAACATATTTCAAGATTTCTCACTATTATTGTGTGTATATAGACCCTATTATTGAGATGTTTATTTATTTATAAAATCACACTGTTTTGTTGAATATTATAGAAAATATTCGATTTTCAAGTTCCCTTTTTATAAAATATGGAACTTCAGAATCGTATGTTTTGAACTTCCATTTTCACCAAAATGGAACTTGAGAATCGTATGTTTTGAACTTCCATCTTTACTAAATATGGAACTTGAGAATTGTATGTTTTGAACTTCCATTTTTACTAAATATGGAACTTCAGAATCGTATGTTTTGAACTTCCATTTTCACCAAAATGGAACTTCAGAATTGTATGTTTTGAACTTCCCTTTTTGCTAAAATGGAACATCAAAACATCAATAATTTTAACATTATTTCTAGGGGTTTATTTATAACATATTTCAAGATTTCTCACTATTATTGTGTGTATATAGGCCCTATTATAGAGATGTAGATTTATTTATAAAATCACACTGTTTTGTTGAATATTATAGAAAATATTCGATTTTCAAGTTCCCTTTTTATAAAATATGGAACTTCAGAATCGTATGTTTTGAACTTCCATTTTCACCAAAATGGAACTTGAGAATTGTATGTTTTGAACTTCCATTTTTACTAAATATGGAACTTCAGAATTGTATGTTTTGAACTTCCATTTTTACTAAATATGGAACTTCAGAATCGTATGTTTTGAACTACCATTTTCACCAAAATGGAACTTCAGAATTGTATGTTTTGAACTTCCCTTTTTGCTAAAATGGAACATCAAAACATCAATAATTTTAACATTATTTCTAGGGGTTTATTTATAACATATTTCAAGATTTCTCACTATTATTGTGTGTATATAGACCCTATTATTGAGATGTAGATTTATTTATAAAATCACACTGTTTTGTTGAATATTATAGAAAATATTCGATTTTCAAGTTCCCTTTTTATAAAATATGGAACTTCAGAATCGTATGTTTTGAACTTCCATTTTCACCAAAATGGAACTTGAGAATCGTATGTTTTGAACTTCCATTTTTACTAAATATGGAACTTCAGAATTGTATGTTTTGAACTTCCATTTTTACTAAATATGGAACTTCAGAATCGTATGTTTTGAACTTCCATTTTCACCAAAATGGAACTTCAGAATTGTATGTTTTGAACTTCCCTTTTTGCTAAAATGGAACATCAAAACATCAATAATTTTAACATTATTTCTAGGGGTTTATTTATAACATATTTCAAGATTTCTCACTATTATTGTGTGTATATAGACCCTATTATTGAGATGTAGATTTATTTATAAAATCACACTGTTTTGTTGAATATTATAGAAAATATTCGATTTCAAGTTCCCTTTTTATAAAATATGGAACTTCAGAATCGTATGTTTTGAACTTCCATTTTCACCAAAATGGAACTTGAGAATCGTATGTTTTGAACTTCCATTTTTACTAAATATGGAACTTCAGAATTGTATGTTTTGAACTTCCATTTTTACTAAATATGGAACTTCAGAATCGTATGTTTGAACTTCCATTTTCACCAAAATGGAACTTCAGAATTGTATGTTTTGAACTTCCCTTTTTGCTAAAATGGAACATCAAAACATCAATAATTTTAACATTATTTCTAGGGGTTTATTTATAACATATTTCAAGATTTCTCACTATTATTGTGTGTATATAGACCCTATTATTGAGATGTAGATTTATTTATAAAATCACACTGTTTTGTTGAATATTATAGAAAATATTCAATTTCAAGTTCCCTTTTTATAAAATATGGAACTTCAGAATCGTATGTTTTGAACTTCCATTTTCACCAAAATGGAACTTGAGAATCGTATGTTTTGAACTTCCATTTTTACTAAATATGGAACTTCAGAATTGTATGTTTTGAACTTCCATTTTTACTAAATATGGAACTTCAGAATCGTATGTTTTGAACTTCCATTTTCACCAAAATGGAACTTCAGAATTGTATGTTTTGAACTTCCCTTTTTGCTAAAATGGAACATCAAAACATCAATAATTTTAACATTATTTCTAGGGGTTTATTTATAACATATTCAAGATTTCTCACTATTATTGTGTGTATATAGACCCTATTATTGAGATGTAGATTTATTTATAAAATCACACTGTTTTGTTGAATATTATAGAAAATATTCAATTTCAAGTTCCCTTTTTATAAAATATGGAACTTCAGAATCGTATGTTTTGAACTTCCATTTTCACCAAAATGGAACTTGAGAATCGTATGTTTTGAACTTCCATTTTTACTAAATATGGAACTTCAGAATTGTATGTTTTGAACTTCCATTTTTACTAAATATGGAACTTCAGAATCGTATGTTTTGAACTTCCATTTTCACCAAAATGGAACTTCAGAATTGTATGTTTTGAACTTCCCTTTTGCTAAAATGGAACATCAAAACATCAATAATTTTAACATTATTTCTAGGGGTTTATTTATAACATATTTCAAGATTTCTCACTATTATTGTGTGTATATAGACCCTATTATCGAGATGTAGATTTATTTATAAAATCACACTGTTTTGTTGAATATTATAGAAAATATTCGATTTTCAAGTTCCCTTTTTATAAAATATGGAACTTCAGAATCGTATGTTTTGAACTTCCATTTTCACCAAAATGGAACTTGAGAATCGTATGTTTTGAACTTCCATTTTTACTAAATATGGAACTTCAGAATTGTATGTTTTGAACTTCCATTTTTACTAAATATGGAACTTCAGAATCGTATGTTTTGAACTTCCATTTTCACCAAAATGGAACTTCAGAATTGTATGTTTTGAACTTCCCTTTTTGCTAAAATGGAACATCAAAACATCAATAATTTTAACATTATTTCTAGGGGTTTATTTATAACATATTTCAAGATTTCTCACTATTATTGTGTGTATATAGACCCTATTATTGAGATGTGGAATTATTTATAAAATCACACTGGTTTGTTGAATATTATAGAAAATATTCGATTTTCAAGTTCCCTTTTTATAAAATATGGAACTTCAGAATCGTATGTTTTGAACTTCTATTTTCACCAAAATGGAACTTGAGAATCGTATGTTTTGAACTTCCATCTTTACTAAATATGGAACTTGAGAATTGTATGTTTTGAACTTCCATTTTTACTAAATATGGAACTTCAGAATTGTATGTTTTGAACTTCCATTTTTACTAAATATGGAACTTCAGAATCGTATGTTTTGAACTTCCATTTTCACCAAAATGGAACTTCAGAATTGTATGTTTTGAACTTCCCTTTTTGCTAAAATGGAACATCAAAACATCAATAATTTTAACATTATTTCTAGGGGTTTATTTATAACATATTTCAAGATTTCTCACTATTATTGTGTGTATATAGACCCTATTATTGAGATGTTTATTTATTTATAAAATCACACTGTTTTGTTGAATATTATAGAAAATATTCGATTTTCAAGTTCCCTTTTTATAAAATATGGAACTTCAGAATCGTATGTTTTGAACTTCCATTTTCACCAAAATGGAACTTGAGAATCGTATGTTTTGAACTTCCATCTTTACTAAATATGGAACTTGAGAATTGTATGTTTTGAACTTCCATTTTTACTAAATATGGAACTTCAGAATTGTATGTTTTGAACTTCCATTTTCACCAAAATGGAACTTCAGAATCGTATGTTTTGAACTTCCATTTTCACCAAAATGGAACTTCAGAATTGTATGTTTTGAACTTCCCTTTTGCTAAAATGGAACATCAAAACATCAATAATTTTAACATTATTTCTAGGGGTTTATTTATAACATATTTCAAGATTTCTCACTATTATTGTGTGTATATAGGCCCTATTATAGAGATGTAGATTTATTTATAAAATCACACTGTTTTGTTGAATATTATAGAAAATATTCGATTTTCAAGTTCCCTTTTTATAAAATATGGAACTTCAGAATCGTATGTTTTGAACTTCCATTTTCACCAAAATGGAACTTGAGAATTGTATGTTTTGAACTTCCATTTTTACTAAATATGGAACTTCAGAATTGTATGTTTTGAACTTCCATTTTTACTAAATATGGAACTTCAGAATCGTATGTTTTGAACTACCATTTTCACCAAAATGGAACTTCAGAATTGTATGTTTTGAACTTCCCTTTTGCTAACATGGAACATCAAAACATCAATAATTTTAACATTATTTCTAGGGGTTTATTTATAACATATTTCAAGATTTCTCACTATTATTGTGTGTATATAGACCCTATTATAGAGATGTAGATTTATTTATAAAATCACACTGTTTTGTTGAATATTATAGAAAATATTCGATTTTCAAGTTCCCTTTTTATAAAATATGGAACTTCAGAATCGTATGTTTTGAACTTCCATTTTCACCAAAATGGAACTTGAGAATCGTATGTTTTGAACTTCCATTTTTACTAAATATGGAACTTCAGAATTGTATGTTTTGAACTTCCATTTTTACTAAATATGGAACTTCAGAATCGTATGTTTTGAACTTCCATTTTCACCAAAATGGAACTTCAGAATTGTATGTTTTGAACTTCCCTTTTTGCTAAAATGGAACATCAAAACATCAATAATTTTAACATTATTTCTGGGGTTTATTTATAACATATTTCAAGATTTCTCACTATTATTGTGTGTATATAGACCCTATTATTGAGATGTGGAATTATTTATAAAATCACACTGGTTTGTTGAATATTATAGAAATATTCGATTTTCAAGTTCCCTTTTTATAAAATATGGAACTTCAGAATCGTATGTTTTGAACTTCTATTTTCACCAAAATGGAACTTGAGAATCGTATGTTTTGAACTTCCATCTTTACTAAATATGGAACTTGAGAATTGTATGTTTTGAACTTCCATTTTTACTAAATATGGAACTTCAGAATTGTATGTTTTGAACTTCCATTTTTACTAAATATGGAACTTCAGAATCGTATGTTTTGAACTTCCATTTTCACCAAAATGGAACTTCAGAATTGTATGTTTTGAACTTCCCTTTTGCTAAAATGGAACATCAAAACATCAATAATTTTAACATTATTTCTAGGGGTTTATTTATAACATATTTCAAGATTTCTCACTATTATTGTGTGTATATAGACCCTATTATTGAGATGTTGATTTATTTATAAAATCACACTGTTTTGTTGAATATTATAGAAAATATTCGATTTTCAAGTTCCCTTTTTATAAAATATGGAACTTCAGAATCGTATGTTTTGAACTTCCATTTTCACCAAAATGGAACTTGAGAATCGTATGTTTTGAACTTCCATCTTTACTAAATATGGAACTTGAGAATTGTATGTTTTGAACTTCCATTTTTACTAAATATGGAACTTCAGAATTGTATGTTTTGAACTTCCATTTTTACTAAATATGGAACTTCAGAATCGTATGTTTTGAACTTCCATTTTCACCAAAATGGAACTTCAGAATTGTATGTTTTGAACTTCCCTTTTTGCTAAAATGGAACATCAAAACATCAATAATTTTAACATTATTTCTAGGGGTTTATTTATAACATATTTCAAGATTTCTCACTATTATTGTGTGTATATAGACCCTATTATTGAGATGTTTATTTATTTATAAAATCACACTGTTTTGTTGAATATTATAGAAAATATTCAATTTCAAGTTCCCTTTTTATAAAATATGGAACTTCAGAATCGTATGTTTTGAACTTCCATTTTCACCAAAATGGAACTTGAGAATCGTATGTTTTGAACTTCCATTTTGATTCCATTTTTACTAAATATGGAACTTCAGAATTGTATGTTTTGAACTTCCATTTTTACTAAATATGGAACTTCAGAATCGTATGTTTTGAACTTCCATTTTCACCAAAATGGAACTTCAGAATTGTATGTTTTGAACTTCCCTTTTTGCTAAAATGGAACATCAAAACATCAATAATTTTAACATTATTTCTAGGGGTTTATTTATAACATATTTCAAGATTTCTCACTATTATTGTGTGTATATAGGCCCTATTATAGAGATGTAGATTTATTTATAAAATCACACTGTTTTGTTGAATATTATAGAAAATATTCGATTTTCAAGTTCCCTTTTTATAAAATATGGAACTTCAGAATCGTATGTTTTGAACTTCCATTTTCACCAAAATGGAACTTGAGAATCGTATGTTTTGAACTTCCATTTTTACTAAATATGGAACTTCAGAATTGTATGTTTTGAACTTCCATTTTTACTAAATATGGAACTTCAGAATCGTATGTTTTGAACTACCATTTTCACCAAAATGGAACTTCAGAATTGTATGTTTTGAACTTCCCTTTTTGCTAACATGGAACAT
>JAPTHL010000005.1:0-63202 GCA_028455855.1 Meloe dianella | reverse complement strand
ATTTCGAGTGGAGCTCTGTCTTTTTTACGATTTGAGACGTAGTTACTCTGTATTAGACCTAGGATGAGGCTTCCCTTCGTTTAGGAATTCAATCGATAGCTTTATTAATAACTGAAAATTAAAAGCCGCTCAAATGCGCTGTACATTATATCTTATGCAATGTATACAAAGAAAATGTCAAGATAACCTAAAATATAGTGGTTAGACGTCATTTGACACGGGAAGGAACGATTAAAAACGTTTCAGAAGTATCACACACAGATATATGATGGAATAAAGTTTTGTGATCGATCTGTGTATCTAATCAGATTTCAAGTGGATCATTGTCTTTTTACCGATTTGGGAAATATTTACTCTGAATTAGACCTAGGATGAGGCTTCCCTTCGTTTAGAAATTGGATTGATAACTTCATTAATAACCGAAAATTAATAGACGTTCAAATGCGCTGTACATTATATCTTATGCAATGTATACATAGAAAACGTCAAGATAACTTGAAATATAAAGGTAGGACGTAATTTGACAAGAGAAAGAACGATTCCTAACGTTTCGGAGGTATCAAACGCAGATATATGATGGAATAATGTTTTGTGTTCGATCTGTGTATCTAATCAGATTTCGAGTGGAGATTTGTCTTTTTTACGATTTGAGACGTAGTTACTCTCTATTAGACCTAGGATGAGGCTTCCCTTCGTTTAGAAATTCGATTGATAACTTCATTAATAACCGAAAATTAATAGACGTTCAAATGCTCTGTACTTTATATTTTATGCAATGTATGCATAGAAAACGTCAAGATAACTCAAAATATGGGGGTAGAACGTCATTCGACACGGGAAAGAACGATTCCATACGTTTCAGATGTATCAAACACAGATATATGATGGAATAATGTTTTGTGTTCGATCTGTGTATCTAATCAGATTTCGTAGTATAGCTTTGTCTTTTTCACGATTTGAGACGTAGTTACTCTGTATTACACCTAGGATGAGACTATCCTTAGTTCAGGAATTCAATCGATAGCTTCATTAATAACTGAAAATTAATAGACGTTCAAATGCCCTGTACCTTATATCTTATGCAATGTATACATAGGAAACTTCAAGATTACCCAAAATATAGATGTAGGACTTAATTTGACACGAGAAAGAACGATTCCAAACGTTTCAGAGGTATCAAACACAGATATATGATGGAATAATCTTTTGTGTTCGATCTGTTTATCTAATCAGATTTCGAGTGGAACTCTGTCTTTTTTACGATTTGAGACGTAGTTACTCTGTATTAGACCTAGGATGAGGCTTCCCGTCGTTTAGGAATTCAATCGATAGCTTTATTAATAACTGAAAATTAAAAGCCGCTCAAATGCGCTGTACATTATATCTTATGCAATGTATACAAAGAAAATGTCAAGATAACCTAAAATATAGTGGTTAGACGTCATTTGACACGGGAAGGAACGATTAAAAACGTTTCAGAAGTATCACACACAGATACATGATGGAATTAAATTTTGTTTTCGTTCTATGTATCTAATCAGATTTCAAGTGGATCTTTGTCTTTGTACCGATTTGGGACATATTTACTCTGAATTAGACCTAGGATGAGGCTTCCCTTCGTTTAGTAATTCGATCGATAACTTCATTAATAACCGAAAATTAATAGACGTTCAAATGCGCTGTACATTATATCCTATGCAATGTTTACATAGAAAACGTCAAGATAACTTGCAATATAAATGTAGGACGTGATTTGACACGACAACGAACGATTCCTAACGTTTCGGAGGTATCAAACACAGATATATGATGGAATAATCTTTTGTGTTCGATCTGTGTATCTAATCAGATTTCGAGTGGAGATTTGTCTTTTTTACGATTTGAGACGTAGTTACTCTCTATTAGACCTAGGATGAGACTTTTCTTCGTTCAGGAATTCAACCGCTAGCTTCATTAATAACTGAAAATTAAAAGACGTTCAAATGCTCTGCACATTATATCTTATGCAATGTATGCACAGGAAACGACAATGTAACCTGAAATATGGAGGCTGGACGTCATTTGACACGGGAAAGAACGATTAAAAACGTTTCAGAGGTATTAAACACAAATATATGATGGAATTAAATTTTGTAATCGTTCTATGTATCTAATCAGATTTCAAGTGGAGCTCTGTCTTTTTTACAATTTGAGACGTATTTAGTCTGTATTATACCTAGGATGAGACTTTCCTTCGTTCAGGAATTCAATCGATAACTTCATTAATTACTGAAAGCTAAAGGACGTTCAAATGCTCTGTACATTATATCTTATGCATTGTATACATAGAAAACGTCAAGATTACTCAAAATATAGAAGTAGGACGTAATCAGACCCGAGAAAGAACGATTCCAAACGTTTCAGATGTATCAAACACAGGTATATGATGGAATTAAGTATTGTAATCGTTCTATGTATCTGATAATATTTCAAATGGAGCTCTGTCTTTCTTACAAATTGAGGCGTATTTACTCTGTATTAGACCTAGGATGAGGCTTCCCTTCGTTTAGGAATTCAATCGATAGCTTCAGTAATAACTAAAAATTCAAAGCCGTTCAAATGCGCTGTTCATTATATCTTATGCAACGTATACTTAGAAAGCATCAAGATAACTTGAAATATAGAGGTAGGACGTCATTCGACACGGAACAGAACGATTCCAAACGTTTCAGATGAATCAAACACAGATATATGATGGAATAATATTTTGTGTTCGATCTGTTTATCTAATCAGATTTCGAGTGAAGCTTTGTCTTTTTTACGATTTGAGACGTAGTTACTCTGTATTAGACCTAGGATGAGATTTTCCTTCGTTCAGGAATTCAATCGATAACTTCACTAATAACTGTATATTAAAAGGCGTTCAAATGCTCTGTACATTATATCTTATGCAATGTATACATAGAAAGCTTCAAGATAACTTAAAATATAGAGGTAGGACGTCATTTGACACGGGAAAGAGCGATTAAAAACGTTTCAGAGGTATCAAACACAATTATATGATGGAATTAAATTTTGTAATCGTTCTATGTATCCAGTCAGATTTCGAGTGAAGCTTTGTCTTTTTTACGATTTGTGACGTAGTTACTCTGTATTAGACCTACGATGAGACTTCCCTTCGTTCAGGAATTCAATCGATAACTTCACTAATAACTATAAATTAAAAGACGTTCAAATGCTCTGTACATTATATCTTATGCAATGTATACATAGGAAACGTCAAGATTACTCAAAATATAGAGGTAGGACGTAATCTGACCCGACAAAGAACGATTCCAAACGTTTCAGAGGTATCAAACACATGAATATGATGGAATTAAGTTTTGTAATCGTTCTATGTATCTATTCATATTTCAAATGGAGGGTTGTCTTGTTTACAATTTGGGACGTATTTACTCTGTAATAGACCTAGGATGAGACTTTCCTTCGTTCAGGAATTCAATCGATAACTTCACTAATAACTATAAATTCAAAGACGTTCAAATGCTCTGTACATTATATCTTATGCAATGTATACATAGGAAGCGTCAAGATTACTCAAAATATAGAGGTAGAACGTCATTCGACACGAGAAGGAACGATTCCAAATGTTTCAGAGGTATCGATTACAGATATATGATGGAATAATGTTTTGTGTTCGATCTGTGTATCTAATCGAATTTCAAGAGGAGCCCTGCCTTTTTTACGATTTGAGACGTAGTTACTCTGTATTACACCTAGGATGAGACCTTTCTTCGTCCAGGAATTCAATCGCTAGCTTCATTAATAACTGAAAATTAAAAGACGTTCAAATGCCCTGTACATTATATCTTATGCAATGTATGCACAGGAAATGTCAAGATTACTCAAAATATAGAGGTAGGACGTAAATCTGACACGAGATAGAACGATTCCAAACGTCTCAGAGGTATCAAACACAGGTATATGATGGAAATAAGTTTCGTAATCGTTCTATGTATCTAATCATGTTTCAAATGGAGGTCTGTCTTTTTCACAATTTGAGACGTATTTAGTCTGTATTAGACCTAGGATGAGACTTTCCTTCGTTCAGGAATTCAATCGATAGCTTCATTAATAACTGAATATTAAAAGACGTTCAAATGCTCTGTACATTATATCTTATGCAATGTATACCTAGGAAACGTCAAGATTACTCGAAATATAGAGGTAGGACTCAATTTGACACAAGAAAGAACGATTCCTTACGTTTCGGAGGTATCATACACAGATATATGATGGAATTAAATTTTGTAGTCGTTCTATGTATCTAATCAGATTTCGAGTGGAGCTCTGCCTTTTTCACGATTTGAGACGTATTAAGTCTGTATTAGACCTAGGATGAGACTTTCTTTCGTTAAGGAATTCAATCGCTAGCTTCATTAATAACTGAAAAGTAAATGAAGTTCAAATGCTCTGTACTTTATATCTTATGCAATGTATGCATAGAAAACGTCAAGATAACTCAAAATATAGAGGTAGGACGTCATTCGACACGGGAAAGAACGATTCCATACGTTTCAGATGTATCAAACACAGATATATGATGGAATAAAGTTTTGTGTTCGATCTGTGTATCTAATCAGATTTCGTAGTATAGCTTTGTCTTTTTCACGATTTGAGACGTAGTTACTCTGTATTACACCTAGGATGAGACTTTCCTTAGTTCAGGAATTCAATCGATAGCTTCATTAATAACTGAAAATTAATAGACGTTCAAATGCCCTGTACCTTATATTTTATGCAATGTATACATAGGAAACTTCAAGATTACCCAAAATATAGAGGTAGGACTTAATTTGACACGAGAAAGAACGATTCCTAACGTTTCGGAGGTATCAAACACAGATATATGATGGAATTAAACTTTGTAGTCGTTCTATGTATCTAATCAGATTTCAAGTGGGGCTCTGTCTTTTTGACGATTCGAGACGTATTTAGTCTGTATTAGACCTAGGATGAGACTTTCCTTCCTTCAGGAATTCAATCGCTAGCTTCATTATTAACTGAAAATTAAGAGACGTTCAAATGCTCTGTACATTATAACTTATGCAATGTATACATAGAAAACGTCAAGATAACTTAAAATATAGAGGTAGGACGTCATTCGACACGGGAAAGAACGATTCCAAACGTTTCAGATGTATCAAACACAGATATATGATGGAATAATCTTTTGTGTTCGATCTGTTTATCTAATCAGATTTCGAGTGGAGCTCTGTCTTTTTTACGATTTGAGGCGTATTTACTCTGTATTAGACCTAGGATGAGGCTTCCCTTCGTTTAGGAATTCAATCGATAGCTTCAGTAATAACTAAAAATTCAAAGCCGTTCAAATGCGCTGTTCATTATATCTTATGCAACGTATACTTAGAAAACATCAAGATAACTTGAAATATAGAGGTAGGACGTCATTCGACACGGAACAGAACGATTCCAAACGTTTCAGATGAATCAAACACAGATATATGATGGAATAATATTTTGTGTTCGATCTGTTTATCTAATCAGATTTCGAGTGAAGCTTTGTCTTTTTTACGATTTGAGACGTAGTTACTCTGTATTAGACCTAGGATGAGATTTTCCTTCGTTCAGGAATTCAATCGATAACTTCACTAATAACTGTATATTAAAAGGCGTTCAAATGCTCTGTACATTATATCTTATGCAATGTATACATAGAAAGCTTCAAGATAACTTAAAATATAGAGGTAGGATGTCATTTGACACGGGAAAGAGCGATTAAAAACGTTTCAGAGGTATCAAACACAATTATATGATGGAATTAAATTTTGTAATCGTTCTATGTATCCAGTCAGATTTCGAGTGGAGCTTTGTCTTTTTTACGATTTGTGACGTAGTTACTCTGTATTAGACCTACGATGAGACTTTCCTTCGTTCAGGAATTCAATCGATAACTTCACTAATAACTATAAATTAAAAGACGTTCAAATGCTCTGTACATTATATCTTATGCAATGTATACATAGGAAACGTCAAGATTACTCAAAATATAGAGGTAGGACGTAATCTGACCCGACAAAGAACGATTCCAAACGTTTCAGAGGTATCAAACACATGAATATGATGGAATTAAGTTTTGTAATCGTTCTATGTATCTATTCATATTTCAAATGGAGGGTTGTCTTGTTTACAATTTGGGACGTATTTACTCTGTAATAGACCTAGGATGAGACTTTCCTTCGTTCAGGAATTCAATCGATAACTTCACTAATAACTATAAATTCAAAGACGTTCAAATGCTCTGTACATTATATCTTATGCAATGTATACATAGGAAGCGTCAAGATTACTCAAAATATAGAGGTAGAACGTCATTCGACACGAGAAGGAACGATTCCAAATGTTTCAGAGGTATCAATTACAGATATATGATGGAATAATGTTTTGTGTTCGATCTGTGTATCTAATCGAATTTCAAGAGGAGCCCTGCCTTTTTTACGATTTGAGACGTAGTTACTCTGTATTACACCTAGGATGAGACCTTTCTTCGTCCAGGAATTCAATCGCTAGCTTCATTAATAACTGAAAATTAAAAGACGTTCAAATGCCCTGTACATTATATCTTATGCAATGTATGCACAGGAAATGTCAAGATTACTCAAAATATAGAGGTAGGACTAAATCTGACCCGAGATAGAACGATTCCAAACGTCTCAGAGGTATCAAACACAGGTATATGATGGAAATAAGTTTCGTAATCGTTCTATGTATCTAATCATATTTCAAATGGAGGTCTGTCTTTTTCACAATTTGAGACGTATTTAGTCTGTATTAGACCTAGGATGAGACTTTCCTTCGTTCAGGAATTCAATCGATAGCTTCATTAATCACTGAATATTAAAAGACGTTCAAATGCTCTGTACATTATATCTTATGCAATGTATACCTAGGAAACGCCAAGATTACTCGAAATATAGAGGTAGGACTCAATTTGACACAAGAAAAACGATTCCTTACGTTTCGGAGGTATCATACACAGATATATGATGGAATTAAATTTTGTAGTCGTTCTATGTATCTAATCAGATTTCGAGTGGAGCTCTGCCTTTTTCACGATTTGAGACGTATTAAGTCTGTATTAGACCTAGGATGAGACTTTCTTTCGTTAAGGAATTCAATCGCTAGCTTCATTAATAACTGAAAAGTAAATGAAGTTCAAATGCTCTGTACTTTATATTTTATGCAATGTATGCATAGAAAACGTCAAGATAACTCAAAATATAGGGGTAGAACGTCATTCGACACGGGAAAGAACGATTCCATACGTTTCAGATGTATCAAACACAGATATATGATGGAATAAAGTTTTGTGTTCGATCTGTGTATCTAATCAGATTTCGTAGTATAGCTTTGTCTTTTTCACGATTTGAGACGTAGTTACTCTGTATTACACCTAGGATGAGACTTTCCTTAGTTCAGGAATTCAATCGATAGCTTCATTAATAACTGAAAATTAATAGACGTTCAAATGCCCTGTACCTTATATTTTATGCAATGTATACATAGGAAACTTCAAGATTACCCAAAATATAGAGGTAGGACTTAATTTGACACGAGAAAGAACGATTCCTAACGTTTCGGAGGTATCAAACACAGATATATGATGGAATTAAACTTTGTAGTCGTTCTATGTATCTAATCAGATTTCAAGTGGGGCTCTGTCTTTTTGACGATTCGAGACGTATTTAGTCTGTATTAGACCTAGGATGAGACTTTCCTTCCTTCAGGAATTCAATCGCTAGCTTCATTATTAACTGAAAATTAAGAGACGTTCAAATGCTCTGTACATTATAACTTATGCAATGTATACATAGAAAACGTCAAGATAACTTAATATATAGAGGTAGGACGTCATTCGACACGGGAAAGAACGATTCCAAACGTTTCAGATGTATCAAACACAGATATATGATGGAATAATCTTTTGTGTTCGATCTGTTTATCTAATCAGATTTCGAGTGGAGCTCTGTCTTTTTTACGATTTGAGGCGTATTTACTCTGTATTAGACCTAGGATGAGGCTTCCCTTCGTTTAGGAATTCAATCGATAGCTTCAGTAATAACTAAAAATTCAAAGCCGTTCAAATGCGCTGTTCATTATATCTTATGCAACGTATACTTAGAAAACATCAAGATAACTTGAAATATAGAGGTAGGACGTCATTCGACACGGAACAGAACGATTCCAAACGTTTCAGATGAATCAAACACAGATATATGATGGAATAATATTTTGTGTTCGATCTGTTTATCTAATCAGATTTCGAGTGAAGCTTTGTCTTTTTTACGATTTGAGACGTAGTTACTCTGTATTAGACCTAGGATGAGATTTTCCTTCGTTCAGGAATTCAATCGATAACTTCACTAATAACTGTATATTAAAAGGCGTTCAAATGCTCTGTACATTATATCTTATGCAATGTATACATAGAAAGCTTCAAGATAACTTAAAATATAGAGGTAGGACGTCATTTGACACGGGAAAGAGCGATTAAAAACGTTTCAGAGGTATCAAACACAATTATATGATGGAATTAAATTTTGTAATCGTTCTATGTATCCAGTCAGATTTCGAGTGGAGCTTTGTCTTTTTTACGATTTGTGACGTAGTTACTCTGTATTAGACCTACGATGAGACTTTCCTTCGTTCAGGAATTCAATCGATAACTTCACTAATAACTATAAATTAAAAGACGTTCAAATGCTCTGTACATTATATCTTATGCAATGTATACATAGGAAACGTCAAGATTACTCAAAATATAGAGGTAGGACGTAATCTGACCCGACAAAGAACGATTCCAAACGTTTCAGAGGTATCAAACACATGAATATGATGGAATTAAGTTTTGTAATCGTTCTATGTATCTATTCATATTTCAAATGGAGGGTTGTCTTGTTTACAATTTGGGACGTATTTACTCTGTAATAGACCTAGGATGAGACTTTCCTTCGTTCAGGAATTCAATCGATAACTTCACTAATAACTATAAATTCAAAGACGTTCAAATGCTCTGTACATTATATCTTATGCAATGTATACATAGGAAGCGTCAAGATTACTCAAAATATAGAGGTAGAACGTCATTCGACACGAGAAGGAACGATTCCAAATGTTTCAGAGGTATCAATTACAGATATATGATGGAATAATGTTTTGTGTTCGATCTGTGTATCTAATCGAATTTCAAGAGGAGCCCTGCCTTTTTTACGATTTGAGACGTAGTTACTCTGTATTACACCTAGGATGAGACCTTTCTTCGTCCAGGAATTCAATCGCTAGCTTCATTAATAACTGAAAATTAAAAGACGTTCAAATGCCCTGTACATTATATCTTATGCAATGTATGCACAGGAAATGTCAAGATTACTCAAAATATAGAGGTAGGACTAAATCTGACCCGAGATAGAACGATTCCAAACGTCTCAGAGGTATCAAACACAGGTATATGATGGAAATAAGTTTCGTAATCGTTCTATGTATCTAATCATATTTCAAATGGAGGTCTGTCTTTTTCACAATTTGAGACGTATTTAGTCTGTATTAGACCTAGGATGAGACTTTCCTTCGTTCAGGAATTCAATCGATAGCTTCATTAATAACTGAATATTAAAAGACGTTCAAATGCTCTGTACATTATATCTTATGCAATGTATACCTAGGAAACGTCAAGATTACTCGAAATATAGAGGTAGGACTCAATTTGACACAAGAAAAACGATTCCTTACGTTTCGGAGGTATCATACACAGATATATGATGGAATTAAATTTTGTAGTCGTTCTATGTATCTAATCAGATTTCGAGTGGAGCTCTGCCTTTTTCACGATTTGAGACGTATTAAGTCTGTATTAGACCTAGGATGAGACTTTCTTTCGTTAAGGAATTCAATCGCTAGCTTCATTAATAACTGAAAAGTAAATGAAGTTCAAATGCTCTGTACTTTATATTTTATGCAATGTATGCATAGAAAACGTCAAGATAACTCAAAATATAGGGGTAGAACGTCATTCGACACGGGAAAGAACGATTCCATACGTTTCAGATGTATCAAACACAGATATATGATGGAATAAAGTTTTGTGTTCGATCTGTGTATCTAATCAGATTTCGTAGTATAGCTTTGTCTTTTTCACGATTTGAGACGTAGTTACTCTGTATTACACCTAGGATGAGACTTTCCTTAGTTCAGGAATTCAATCGATAGCTTCATTAATAACTGAAAATTAATAGACGTTCAAATGCCCTGTACCTTATATTTTATGCAATGTATACATAGGAAACTTCAAGATTACCCAAAATATAGAGGTAGGACTTAATTTGACACGAGAAAGAACGATTCCTAACGTTTCGGAGGTATCAAACACAGATATATGATGGAATTAAACTTTGTAGCCGTTCTATGTATCTAATCAGATTTCAAGTGGGGCTCTGTCTTTTTGACGATTCGAGACGTATTTAGTCTGTATTAGACCTAGGATGAGACTTTCCTTCCTTCAGGAATTCAATCGCTAGCTTCATTATTAACTGAAAATTAAGAGACGTTCAAATGCTCTGTACATTATAACTTATGCAATGTATACATAGAAAACGTCAAGATAACTTAAAATATAGAGGTAGGACGTCATTCGACACGGGAAAGAACGATTCCAAACGTTTCAGATGTATCAAACACAGATATATGATGGAATAATCTTTTGTGTTCGATCTGTTTATCTAATCAGATTTCGAGTGGAGCTCTGTCTTTTTTACGATTTGAGGCGTATTTACTCTGTATTAGACCTAGGATGAGGCTTCCCTTCGTTTAGGAATTCAATCGATAGCTTCAGTAATAACTAAAAATTCAAAGCCGTTCAAATGCGCTGTTCATTATATCTTATGCAACGTATACTTAGAAAACATCAAGATAACTTGAAATATAGAGGTAGGACGTCATTCGACACGGAACAGAACGATTCCAAACGTTTCAGATGAATCAAACACAGATATATGATGGAATAATATTTTGTGTTCGATCTGTTTATCTAATCAGATTTCGAGTGAAGCTTTGTCTTTTTTACGATTTGAGACGTAGTTACTCTGTATTAGACCTAGGATGAGATTTTCCTTCGTTCAGGAATTCAATCGATAACTTCACTAATAACTGTATATTAAAAGGCGTTCAAATGCTCTGTACATTATATCTTATGCAATGTATACATAGAAAGCTTCAAGATAACTTAAAATATAGAGGTAGGACGTCATTTGACACGGGAAAGAGCGATTAAAAACGTTTCAGAGGTATCAAACACAATTATATGATGGAATTAAATTTTGTAATCGTTCTATGTATCCAGTCAGATTTCGAGTGGAGCTTTGTCTTTTTTACGATTTGTGACGTAGTTACTCTGTATTAGACCTACGATGAGACTTTCCTTCGTTCAGAAATTCAATCGATAACTTCACTAATAACTATAAATTAAAAGACGTTCAAATGCTCTGTACATTATATCTTATGCAATGTATACATAGGAAACGTCAAGATTACTCAAAATATAGAGGTAGGACGTAATCTGACCCGACAAAGAACGATTCCAAACGTTTCAGAGGTATCAAACACATGTATATGATGGAATTAAGTTTTGTAATCGTTCTATGTATCTATTCATATTTCAAATGGAGGGTTGTCTTGTTTACAATTTGGGACGTATTTACTCTGTAATAGACCTAGGATGAGACTTTCCTTCGTTCAGGAATTCAATCGATAACTTCACTAATAACTATAAATTCAAAGACGTTCAAATGCTCTGTACATTATATCTTATGCAATGTATACATAGGAAGCGTCAAGATTACTCAAAATATAGAGGTAGGAGGTAATGTGACCCGAGAAAGAACCATTCCAAACGTTTCAGAGGTATCAAACACATGTATATGATGGAATTAAGTTTTGTAATCGTTCTATGTATCTATTCATATTTCAAATGGAGGGTTGTCTTGTTTACAATTTGGGACATATTTACTCTGAATTAGACCTAGGATGAGGCTTCCCTTCGTTTAGGAATTCGATCGATAACTTCATTAATAACCGAAAATTAATAGACGTTCAAATGCGCTGTACATTATATCCTATGCAATGTATACATAGAAAACATCAAGATAACTTGAAATATAAATGTAGGACGTTATTTGACACGACAAAGAACGATTCCTAACGTTTCGGAGGTATCAAACACAGATATACGATGGAATAATGTTTTGTGTTCGATCTGTGTATCTAATCAGATTTCGAGTGAAGATTTGTCTTTTTTACGATTTGAGACGTAGTTACTCTCTATTAGACCTAGGATGAGACTTTTCTTCGTTCAGGAATTCAATCGATAGCTTCATTAATAACTGAAAATTAAAAGACGTTCAAATGCTCTGTACATTATATCTTATGCAATGTATACATAGAAAACGTCAGGATAACTTGAAATATAGAGGTAGGAGGTCATTTGACACGGGATAGAACGATTCCAAACATTTCAGATGTATCAAACGCAGATATATGATGGAATAATGTTTTGTGTTCGATCTGTGTATCTAATCAGATTTCAAGTGGATCTTTGTCTCTGTACCGTTTTGGGACATATTTACTCTGAATTAGACCTAGGATGAGGCTTCCCTTCGTTTAGGAATTCGATCGATAACTTCATTAATAACCGAAAATTAATAGACGTTCAAATGCGCTGTACATTATATCTTAAGCAATGTATACATAGAAAACGTCAAGATAACTTAAAATATGGAGGTAGGACGTAATTTGACAAGAGAAAGAACGATTCCTAACGTTTCGGAGGTATCAAACACAGACGTATGATGGAATAATGATTTGTGTTCGATCTGTGTATCTAATCGGATTTCAAGTGAAGCCCTGCCTTTTTCACGATTTGTGACGTATTTACACTCTATTAGACCTAGGATGAGACTTTCCTTCGTTTAGGAATTCCATCGCTAGCTTCATTAATAACTGAAGATTAAAAGACGTTCAAGTGCTCTGTACATTATATCTTATGCAATGTATACATAGAAAACGTCAGAATAACTTTAAATATAAAGGTAGGACGTCATTTGACACGGGAAAGAACGATTCCAAACGGTTCAGATGTATCAAACACAGATATATGATGGAACAATGTTTTGTGTTCGATCTGTGTATCTAGTCAGATTTCGTAGTGGAGCTTCGTCTTTTTCACGATTTGAGACGTAGTTACTCTGTATGTGTAATACAGAGTAACTACGTCTCAAAGGTGTACTAGGATGAGACTTTTCTTCGTTCAGGAATTCAATCGCTAGCTTCATTATTAACTGAAAATTAAAAGACGTTCAAAGGCTATGTACATTATATCTTATGCAATGTATGCACAGGAAATGTCAAGATTACTCAAAATATAGAGGTAGGACTAAATCTGACCCGAGATAGAACGATTCCAAACGTTCCAGAGGTATCAAACACATGAATATGATGGAATTAAGTTTTGTAATCGTTCTATGTATCTATTCATATTTCAAATAGAGGGTTGTCTTGTTTACAATTTGGGACGTATTTACTCTGTAATAGACCTAGGATGAGACTTTCCTTCGTTCAGGAATTCAATCGATAACTTCACTAATAACTATAAATTCAAAGACGTTCAAATGCTCTGTACATTATATCTTATGCAATGTATACATAGGAAGCGTCAAGATTACTCAAAATATAGAGGTAGAACGTCATTCGACACGAGAAGGAACGATTCCAAATGTTTCAGAGGTATCAATTACAGATATATGATGGAATAATGTTTTGTGTTCGATCTGTGTATCTAATCGAATTTCAAGAGGAGCCCTGCCTTTTTTACGATTTGAGACGTAGTTACTCTGTATTACACCTAGGATGAGACCTTTCTTCGTCCAGGAATTCAATCGCTAGCTTCATTAATAACTGAAAATTAAAAGACGTTCAAATGCCCTGTACATTATATCTTATGCAATGTATGCACAGGAAATGTCAAGATTACTCAAAATATAGAGGTAGGACTAAATCTGACCCGAGATAGAACGATTCCAAACGTCTCAGAGGTATCAAACACAGGTATATGATGGAAATAAGTTTCGTAATCGTTCTATGTATCTAATCATATTTCAAATGGAGGTCTGTCTTTTTCACAATTTGAGACGTATTTAGTCTGTATTAGACCTAGGATGAGACTTTCCTTCGTTCAGGAATTCAATCGATAGCTTCATTAATAACTGAATATTAAAAGACGTTCAAATGCTCTGTACATTATATCTTATGCAATGTATACCTAGGAAACGTCAAGATTACTCGAAATATAGAGGTAGGACTCAATTTGACACAAGAAAAACGATTCCTTACGTTTCGGAGGTATCATACACAGATATATGATGGAATTAAATTTTGTAGTCGTTCTATGTATCTAATCAGATTTCGAGTGGAGCTCTGCCTTTTTCACGATTTGAGACGTATTAAGTCTGTATTAGACCTAGGATGAGACTTTCTTTCGTTAAGGAATTCAATCGCTAGCTTCATTAATAACTGAAAAGTAAATGAAGTTCAAATGCTCTGTACTTTATATTTTATGCAATGTATGCATAGAAAACGTCAAGATAACTCAAAATATAGGGGTAGAACGTCATTCGACACGGGAAAGAACGATTCCATACGTTTCAGATGTATCAAACACAGATATATGATGGAATAAAGTTTTGTGTTCGATCTGTGTATCTAATCAGATTTCGTAGTATAGCTTTGTCTTTTTCACGATTTGAGACGTAGTTACTCTGTATTACACCTAGGATGAGACTTTCCTTAGTTCAGGAATTCAATCGATAGCTTCATTAATAACTGAAAATTAATAGACGTTCAAATGCCCTGTACCTTATATTTTATGCAATGTATACATAGGAAACTTCAAGATTACCCAAAATATAGAGGTAGGACTTAATTTGACACGAGAAAGAACGATTCCTAACGTTTCGGAGGTATCAAACACAGATATATGATGGAATTAAACTTTGTAGTCGTTCTATGTATCTAATCAGATTTCAAGTGGGGCTCTGTCTTTTTGACGATTCGAGACGTATTTAGTCTGTATTAGACCTAGGATGAGACTTTCCTTCCTTCAGGAATTCAATCGCTAGCTTCATTATTAACTGAAAATTAAGAGACGTTCAAATGCTCTGTACATTATAACTTATGCAATGTATACATAGAAAACGTCAAGATAACTTAAAATATAGAGGTAGGACGTCATTCGACACGGGAAAGAACGATTCCAAACGTTTCAGATGTATCAAACACAGATATATGATGGAATAATCTTTTGTGTTCGATCTGTTTATCTAATCAGATTTCGAGTGGAGCTCTGTCTTTTTTACGATTTGAGGCGTATTTACTCTGTATTAGACCTAGGATGAGGCTTCCCTTCGTTTAGGAATTCAATCGATAGCTTCAGTAATAACTAAAAATTCAAAGCCGTTCAAATGCGCTGTTCATTATATCTTATGCAACGTATACTTAGAAAACATCAAGATAACTTGAAATATAGAGGTAGGACGTCATTCGACACGGAACAGAACGATTCCAAACGTTTCAGATGAATCAAACACAGATATATGATGGAATAATATTTTGTGTTCGATCTGTTTATCTAATCAGATTTCGAGTGAAGCTTTGTCTTTTTTACGATTTGAGACGTAGTTACTCTGTATTAGACCTAGGATGAGATTTTCCTTCGTTCAGGAATTCAATCGATAACTTCACTAATAACTGTATATTAAAAGGCGTTCAAATGCTCTGTACATTATATCTTATGCAATGTATACATAGAAAGCTTCAAGATAACTTAAAATATAGAGGTAGGACGTCATTTGACACGGGAAAGAGCGATTAAAAACGTTTCAGAGGTATCAAACACAATTATATGATGGAATTAAATTTTGTAATCGTTCTATGTATCCAGTCAGATTTCGAGTGGAGCTTTGTCTTTTTTACGATTTGTGACGTAGTTACTCTGTATTAGACCTACGATGAGACTTTCCTTCGTTCAGAAATTCAATCGATAACTTCACTAATAACTATAAATTAAAAGACGTTCAAATGCTCTGTACATTATATCTTATGCAATGTATACATAGGAAACGTCAAGATTACTCAAAATATAGAGGTAGGACGTAATCTGACCCGACAAAGAACGATTCCAAACGTTTCAGAGGTATCAAACACATGTATATGATGGAATTAAGTTTTGTAATCGTTCTATGTATCTATTCATATTTCAAATGGAGGGTTGTCTTGTTTACAATTTGGGACGTATTTACTCTGTAATAGACCTAGGATGAGACTTTCCTTCGTTCAGGAATTCAATCGATAACTTCACCAATAACTATAAATTCAAAGACGTTCAAATGCTCTGTACATTATATCTTATGCAATGTATACATAGGAAGCGTCAAGATTACTCAAAATATAGAGGTAGGAGGTAATGTGACCCGAGAAAGAACCATTCCAAACGTTTCAGAGGTATCAAACACATGTATATGATGGAATTAAGTTTTGTAATCGTTCTATGTATCTATTCATATTTCAAATGGAGGGTTGTCTTGTTTACAATTTGGGACATATTTACTCTGAATTAGACCTAGGATGAGGCTTCCCTTCGTTTAGGAATTCGATCGATAACTTCATTAATAACCGAAAATTAATAGACGTTCAAATGCGCTGTACATTATATCCTATGCAATGTATACATAGAAAACATCAAGATAACTTGAAATATAAATGTAGGACGTTATTTGACACGACAAAGAACGATTCCTAACGTTTCGGAGGTATCAAACACAGATATACGATGGAATAATGTTTTGTGTTCGATCTGTGTATCTAATCAGATTTCGAGTGAAGATTTGTCTTTTTTACGATTTGAGACGTAGTTACTCTCTATTAGACCTAGGATGAGACTTTTCTTCGTTCAGGAATTCAATCGATAGCTTCATTAATAACTGAAAATTAAAAGACGTTCAAATGCTCTGTACATTATATCTTATGCAATGTATACATAGAAAACGTCAGGATAACTTGAAATATAGAGGTAGGAGGTCATTTGACACGGGATAGAACGATTCCAAACATTTCAGATGTATCAAACGCAGATATATGATGGAATAATGTTTTGTGTTCGATCTGTGTATCTAATCAGATTTCAAGTGGATCTTTGTCTCTGTACCGTTTTGGGACATATTTACTCTGAATTAGACCTAGGATGAGGCTTCCCTTCGTTTAGGAATTCGATCGATAACTTCATTAATAACCGAAAATTAATAGACGTTCAAATGCGCTGTACATTATATCTTAAGCAATGTATACATAGAAAACGTCAAGATAACTTAAAATATGGAGGTAGGACGTAATTTGACAAGAGAAAGAACGATTCCTAACGTTTCGGAGGTATCAAACACAGACGTATGATGGAATAATGATTTGTGTTCGATCTGTGTATCTAATCGGATTTCAAGTGAAGCCCTGCCTTTTTCACGATTTGTGACGTATTTACACTCTATTAGACCTAGGATGAGACTTTCCTTCGTTTAGGAATTCCATCGCTAGCTTCATTAATAACTGAAGATTAAAAGACGTTCAAGTGCTCTGTACATTATATCTTATGCAATGTATACATAGAAAACGTCAGAATAACTTTAAATATAAAGGTAGGACGTCATTTGACACGGGAAAGAACGATTCCAAACGGTTCAGATGTATCAAACACAGATATATGATGGAACAATGTTTTGTGTTCGATCTGTGTATCTAGTCAGATTTCGTAGTGGAGCTTCGTCTTTTTCACGATTTGAGACGTAGTTACTCTGTATGTGTAATACAGAGTAACTACGTCTCAAAGGTGTACTAGGATGAGACTTTTCTTCGTTCAGGAATTCAATCGCTAGCTTCATTATTAACTGAAAATTAAAAGACGTTCAAAGGCTATGTACATTATATCTTATGCAATGTATGCACAGGAAATGTCAAGATTACTCAAAATATAGAGGTAGGACTAAATCTGACCCGAGATAGAACGATTCCAAACGTTTCAGAGGTATCAAACACAGGTATATGATGGAATTCAGTTTTGTAATCGTTCTATGTATCTAATCATATTTCAAATAGAGCTCTGTCTTTTTCACAATTTGAGACGTATTTAGTCTGTATTAGACCTAGGATGAGACTTTCCTTCGTTCAGGAACTCAATCGATAGCTTCATTAATAACTAAAAATTAAAAGACGTTCAAATGCTCTGTACATTATATCTTATGCAATGTATACCTAGGAAACGTCAAGATTACTCGAAATATAGAGGTAGGACTCAATGTGACACAAGAAAAACGATTCCTAACGTTTCGGAGGTATCAAACACAGATAGATGATGGAATTAAATTTTGTAGTCGTTCTATGTATCTAATCAGATTCTAAGTGGAGCTCTGCCTTTTTCACGATTTGAGACGTATTTAGTCTGTATTATACCTAGGATGAGACTTTTCTTCGTTAAGGAATTCAATCGCTAGCTTCATTAATAACTGAAAAGTAAATGAAGTTCAAATGCTCTCTACTTTATATTTTATGCAATGTATGCATAGAAAACGTCAAGATAACTCAAAATATAGTGGTAGAACGTCATTCGACACGAGAAGGAACGATTCCAAATGTTTCAGAGGTATCAATTACAGATATATGATGGAATAATGTTTTGTGTTCGATCTGTGTATCTAATCGAATATCAAGAGGAGCCCTGCCTTTTTTACGATTTGAGACGTATTTACACTCTATTAGACCTAGGATGAGACTTTCCTTCGTTCAGGAATTCAATCGCTAGCTTCATTAATAACTGAAAATTAAAAGACGTTCAAATGCTCTGTACATTATATCTTATGCAATGTATGCACAGGAAACGTCAAGATTACTGAAAATATAGAGGTAGGACTTAATCTGACCCTAGAAATAACGATTCCAAACGTTTCAGATGTATCAAAGACAGATATATGATGGAATAATGTTTTATGTTCGATCTGTGTATCTAATCAGATTTCGTATTGGAGCTTTGTCTTTTTCACGATTTGAGACGTAGTTACTCTGTATTACACCTAGGATGAGACCTTTCGTCGTCCAGGAATTCAATCGCTAGCTTCATTAATAACTGAAAATTAAAAGACGTTCAAATGCCCTGTACATTATATCTTATGCAATGTATGCACAGGAAATGTCAAGATTACTCAAAATATAGAGGTAGGACTAAATCTGACCCGAGATAGAACGATTCCAAACGTCTCAGAGGTATCAAACACAGGTATATGATGGAAATAAGTCTCGTAATCGTTCTATGTATCTAATCATATTTCAAATGGAGGTCTGTCTTTTTCACAATTTGAGACGTATTTAGTCTGTATTAGACCTAGGATGAGACTTTCCTTCGTTCAGGAATTCAATCGATAGCTTCATTAATAACTGAATATTAAAAGACGTTCAAATGCTCTGTACATTATATCTTATGCAATGTATACCTAGGAAACGTCAAGATTACTCGAAATATAGAGGTAGGACTCAATTTGACACAAGAAAAACGATTCCTTACGTTTCGGAGGTATCATACACAGATATATGATGGAATTAAATTTTGTAGTCGTTCTATGTATCTAATCAGATTTCGAGTGGAGCTCTGCCTTTTTCACGATTTGAGACGTATTAAGTCTGTATTAGACCTAGGATGAGACTTTCTTTCGTTAAGGAATTCAATCGCTAGCTTCATTAATAACTGAAAAGTAAATGAAGTTCAAATGCTCTGTACTTTATATTTTATGCAATGTATGCATAGAAAACGTCAAGATAACTCAAAATATAGGGGTAGAACGTCATTCGACACGGGAAAGAACGATTCCATACGTTTCAGATGTATCAAACACAGATATATGATGGAATAATGTTTTGTGTTCGATCTGTGTATCTAATCAGATTTCGTAGTATAGCTTTGTCTTTTTCACGATTTGAGACGTAGTTACTCTGTATTACACCTAGGATGAGACTTTCCTTAGTTCAGGAATTCAATCGATAGCTTCATTAATAACTGAAAATTAATAGACGTTCAAATGCCCTGTACCTTATATTTTATGCAATGTATACATAGGAAACTTCAAGATTACCCAAAATATAGAGGTAGGACTTAATTTGACACGAGAAAGAACGATTCCTAACTTTTCGGAGGTATCAAACACAGATATATGATGGAATTAAACTTTGTAGTCGTTCTATGTATCTAATCAGATTTCAAGTGGGGCTCTGTCTTTTTGACGATTCGAGACGTATTTAGTCTGTATTAGACCTAGGATGAGACTTTCCTTCCTTCAGGAATTCAATCGCTAGCTTCATTATTAACTGAAAATTAAGAGACGTTTAAATGCTCTGTACATTATAACTTATGCAATGTATACATAGAAAACGTCAAGATAACTTAAAATATAGAGGTAGGACGTCATTCGACACGGGAAAGAACGATTCCAAACGTTTCAGATGTATCAAACACAGATATATGATGGAATAATCTTTTGTGTTCGATCTGTTTATCTAATCAGATTTCGAGTGGAGCTCTGTCTTTTTTACGATTTGAGACGTAGTTACTCTGTATTAGACCTAGGATGAGGCTTCCCTTCGTTTAGGAATTCAATCGATAGCTTTATTAATAACTGAAAATTAAAAGCCGCTCAAATGCGCTGTACATTATATCTTATGCAATGTATACAAAGAAAATGTCAAGATAACCTAAAATATAGTGGTTAGACGTCATTTGACACGGGAAGGAACGATTAAAAACGTTTCAGAAGTATCACACACAGATATATGATGGAATAAAGTTTTGTGATCGATCTGTGTATCTAATCAGATTTCAAGTGGATCATTGTCTTGTTACCGATTTGGGAAATATTTACTCTGAATTAGACCTAGGATGAGGCTTCCCTTCGTTTAGAAATTCGATTGATAACTTCATTAATAACCGAAAATTAATAGACGTTCAAATGCGCTGTACATTATATCTTATGCAATGTATACATAGAAAACGTCAAGATAACTTGAAATATAAAGGTAGGACGTAATTTGACAAGAGAAAGAACGATTCCTAACGTTTCGGAGGTATCAAACACAGATATATGATGGAATAATGTTTTGTGTTCGATCTGTGTATCTAATCAGATTTTAAGTGGAGCTTTGCCTTTTTTACGATTTGAGACGTATTTACACTCTATTAGACCTAGGATGAGACTTTCCTTCGTTAAGGAATTCCATCGCTAGCTTCATTAATAACTGAAAATTAAAAGACGTTCAAATGCTCTGTACATTATATCTTATGCAATGTATACATAGAAAACGTCAAGATTAGTCAAAATATAGAGGTTGGACGTCATTCGACACGAGAAGGAACGATTCCAAACGTTTCAGAGGTATCAAGCACAGATATATGATGGAATGAAGTTTTGTGATCGAACTGAGTATCTAATCAGATTTCAAGTGAGGTTTGTCTTTTTACCGATTTGGGACATATTTACTCTGAACTAGACCTAGGATGAGGCTTCCCCTAGTTTAGGAATTCGATCGATAACTTCATTAATAACCGAAAATTAAGAGACGGTCAAATGCGCTGTACATTATATCTTATGCAATGTATACATAGAAAACGTCAAGATAACTTAAAATATAAAGGTAGGACGTAATTTGACACGACAAAGAACGATTCCTAACGTTTCGGAGGTATCAAACACAGATATATGATGGAATAATGTTTTGTGTTCGATCTGTGTATCTAATCAGATTTCGAGTGGAGCTTTGTCTTTTTTACGATTTGAGACGTAGTTACTCTGTATTAGACCTAGGATGAGACTTTTCTTCGTTCAGGAATTCAATCGCTAGCTTCATTAATAACTGAAAATTAAAAGACGTTCAAATGCTCTGTACATTATATCTTGTGCAATGTATGCACAGGAAACGTCACGATTACTCAAAATATAGAGGTAGGACTTAATCTGACCCGAGAAAGAACGATTTCAAACGTTTCAGAGGTATCAAGCACATGTATATGATGGAATTAAATTTTGTAATCGTTCTATGTATCTAATCATATTTTAAATGGAGCTCTCTCTATTTTACAATTTGAGACGTATTTACTCTGTATTAGACCTAGGATGAGGCTCCCCTCCGTTTAGGAATTCAATCGATAGCTTTATTAATAACTGAAAATCAAAAGCCGTTCAAATGCGCTGTACATTTTATCTTATGCAATGTATACATAGCAAATGTCAAGATAACCTAAAATATAGTGGTTAGACGTCATCTGACACGGGAAAGAACATTTAAAAACGTGTCAGAGGTATCACACACAGATATATGATGGAATAAAGTTTTGTGATCGATCTGTGTATCTAATCAGATTTCAAGTGGATCTTTGCCTTTTTACCGATTTGGGAGATATTTACTCTGAATTAGACCTAGGATGAGGCTTCCCTTCGTTTAGGAATTCGATCGATAACTTCCTTAATAACCGAAAATTAATAGACGTTCAAATGCGCTGTACATTATATCTTATGCAATGTATACATAGAAAACGTCAAGATAACTTGAAATATAAAGGTGGGACGTAATTTGACAAGAGACAGAACGATTCCTAACGTTTCGGAGGTATCAAACACAGATATATGATGGAATAATGTTTTGTGTTCGATCTGTGTATCTAATCAGATTTCAAGTGGAGCCCTGCCTTTTTTACGATTTGAGACGTATTTACACTCTATTAGACCTAGGATGAGTTTTCATTCGTTAAGGAATTCAATCGCTAGCTTCATTAATAACTGAAAATTAAAAGACGTTCAGATGCTCTGTACATTATATCTTATGCAATGTATACATAGAAAACGTCAAGATAACTTGAAATATAGAGGTAGGACGTCATTCGACACGGGAAAGAACGATTCCAAACGTTTCAGCTGTATCAAACACAGATATATGATGGAATAGTATTTTGTGTTCGATCTGTGTATCTAATCAGATTTCGAGTGAAGCTTCGTCTTTTTACGATTTGAGACGTAGTTACCATGTATTAGACCTAGGATGAGACTTTTGTTTGTTCAGGAATTCAATCGCTAGCTTCATTAATAACTGAAAATTAAAAGAAGTTCAAATGCTCTGTACATTATATCTTATGCAATGTATACATAGGAAACGTCAAGATTACTCAAAATATAGAGGTAGGACTTAATCTGACCCGAGAAAGAACGATTCCAAACGTTTCAGAGGTATCAAGCACATGTATATGATGGAATTAAGTTTTGTAATGGTTCTATGTATCTATTCATATTTCAAATGGAGGGTTGTCATTTTTTCAATTTGGGATGTATTCACTCTGTATTAGACCTAGGATGAGGCTTCCCTTCGTTTAGGACATCATTCGATAGCTTCATAAATAACTGAAATTTAAAAGCCGTTCAAATTCGCTGTACATTATATCTTATGCAATGTATATATAGAAAACGTCAAGATAACTTGAAATATAAAGGTAGGACGTAATTTGACACGACAAAGAACGATTCCTAACGTTTCGGAGGTATCAAACACAGATATATGATGGAATAATGTTTCGTGTTCGATCTGTGTATCTAATCAGATTTCAAGTGAAGCCCTGCCTTCTTTACGATTTGAGACGTATTTACACTCTATTAGACCTAGGATGAGACTTTCCTTCGTTAAGGAATTCCATCGCTAGCTTCATTAATAACTGAAAATTAAAAGCCGTTCAAATGCACTGTACATTATATCTTATGCAATGTATACATAGAAACCGTCAAGATAACTTAAAATATAGAGGTAGGAAGACATTTGACACGGGATAGAACGATTATAAACGTTTCAGAGGTATCAAACACAAATATATGATGGAATTAAAATTTATAATCGTTCTATGTATCTCAACAGACCTTAAGTGCGGCTATGTTTTTTTATGGTTTGAGACGTATCTACTCTGTATCAGACCTAGGATGAGACTTTCCTTCGTTCAGGAATTCAATCGATAGCTTCATTAATAACTGAAAATTAGAAGCTGTTCAAATGCGCTGTACATTATATCTTATGCAATGTATAAACAGAAAATGTCAAGATAACCTAATATATAGTGGTTAGACGTCATTTGACACGGGAAAGAACGATTAAAAACGTTTCAAAGGTATCACACACAGATATATGATGGAATAAAGTTTTGTGATCGATCTGTGTATCTAATCAGATTTCAAATAGATCTTTGTCTTTTCACTGATTTGGGAAATATTTACTCTGAATTAGACCTAGGATGAGGCTTCCCTTCGTTTAGGAATTCGATCGATAACTTCATTAATAACCGAAAATTAATAGACGTTCAAATGCGCTGTACATTATATCTTATGCAATGTATACATAGAAAACGTCAAGATAACTTGAAATATAAAGATAGGACGTAATTTGACAAGAGAAAGAACGATTCCTAACGTTTCGGAGGTATCAAACACAGATATATGATTGAAAAATGTTTTGTGTTCGATCTGTGTAGCTAATCAGATATCGAGTGGAGCTTTGTCTTTTTCACGATTTGAGACGTAGTCACTCTGTATTAGACCTAGGATGAGACTTTCCTTCGTTAAGGAATTTAATCGCTAGCTTCATTAATAACTGAAAATTAAAAGCCGATCAAATGCTCTGTACATTATATCTTATGCAATGTATACCTAGGAAACGTCAAGATTACTCGAAATATAGAGGTAGGACTCAATTTGACACAAGAAAAACGATTCCTTACGTTTCGGAGGTATCATACACAGATATATGATGGAATTAAATTTTGTAGTCGTTCTATGTATCTAATCAGATTTCAAGTGGAGCTCTGCCTTTTTCACGATTTGAGACGTATTAAGTCTGTATTAGACCTAGGATGAGACTTTCTTTCGTTAAGGAATTCAATCGCTAGCTTCATTAATAACTGAAAAGTAAATGAAGTTCAAATGCTCTGTACTTTATATTTTATGCAATGTATGCATAGAAAACGTCAAGATAACTCAAAATATAGGGGTAGAACGTCATTCGACACGGGAAAGAACGATTCCATACGTTTCAGATGTATCAAACACAGATATATGATGGAATAATGTTTTGTGTTCGATCTGTGTATCTAATCAGATTTCGTAGTATAGCTTTGTCTTTTTCACGATTTGAGACGTAGTTACTCTGTATTACACCTAGGATGAGACTTTCCTTAGTTCAGGAATTCAATCGATAGCTTCATTAATAACTGAAAATTAATAGACGTTCAAATGCCCTGTACCTTATATTTTATGCAATGTATACATAGGAAACTTCAAGATTACCCAAAATATAGAGGTAGGACTTAATTTGACACGAGAAAGAACGATTCCTAACGTTTCGGAGGTATCAAACACAGATATATGATGGAATTAAACTTTGTAGTCGTTCTATGTATCTAATCAGATTTCAAGTGGGGCTCTGTCTTTTTGACGATTGGAGACGTATTTAGTCTGTATTAGACCTAGGATGAGACTTTCCTTCCTTCAGGAATTCATTCGCTAGCTTCATTATTAACTGAAAATTAAGAGACGTTCAAATGCTCTGTACATTATAACTTATGCAATGTATACATAGAAAACGTCAAGACAACTTAAAATATAGAGGTAGGACGTCATTCGACACGGGAAAGAACGATTCCAAACGTTTCAGATGTATCAAACACAGATATATGATGGAATAATCTTTTGTGTTCGATCTGTTTATCTAATCAGATTTCGAGTGGAGCTCTGTCTTTTTTACGATTTGAGACGTAGTTACTCTGTATTAGACCTATGATGAGGCTTCCCTTCGTTTAGGAATTCAATCGATAGCTTTATTAATAACTGAAAATTAAAAGCCGCTCAAATGCGCTGTACATTATATCTTATGCAATGTATACAAAGAAAATGTCAAGATAACCTAAAATATAGTGGTTAGACGTCATTTGACACAGGAAGGAACGATTAAAAACGTTTCAGAAGTATCACACACAGATATATGATGGAATAAAGTTTTGTGATCGATCTGTGTATCTAATCAGATTTCAAGTGGATCATTGTCTTTTTACCGATTTGGGAAATATTTACTCTGAATTAGACCTAGGATGAGGCTTCCCTTCGTTTAGAAATTCGATTGATAACTTCATTAATAACCGAAAATTAATAGACGTTCAAATGCGCTGTACATTATATCTTATGCAATGTATACATACGAAAACGTCAAGATAACTTGAAATATAAAGGTAGGACGTAATTTGACAAGAGAAAGAACGATTCCTAACGTTTCGGAGGTATCAAACACAGATATATGATGGAATAATGTTTTGTGTTCGATCTGTGTATCTAATCAGATTTTAAGTGGAGCTTTGCCTTTTTTACGATTTGAGACGTATTTACACTCTATTAGACCTAGGATGAGACTTTCCTTCGTTAAGGAATTCCATCGCTAGCTTCATTAATAACTGAAAATTAAAAGACGTTCAAATGCTCTGTACATTATATCTTATGCAATGTATACATAGAAAACGTCAAGATTAGTCAAAATATAGAGGTAGGACGTCATTCGACACGAGAAGGAACGATTCCAAACGTTTCAGAGGTATCAAACACAGATATATGATGGAATGAAGTTTTGTGATCGAACTGAGTATCTAATCAGATTTCAAGTGAGGTTTGTCTTTTTACCGATTTGGGACATATTTACTCTGAACTAGACCTAGGATGAGGCTTCCCCTAGTTTAGGAATTCGATCGATATCTTCATTATTAACCGAAAATTAATAGACGTTCAAATGCTCTGTACTTTATATCTTCTGAAATGTACACATAGAAAACGTCAAGATAACTTAAAATATAGAGGTAGGACGTAAATTGACACGAGAAAGAACGATTTCTAACGTCTCGGAGGTATCAAACACAGGTATATGATGGAATAATGTATTGTGTTCGATCTGTGTATCTAATCAGATTTCAAGTGGAGCCCTGCCTTTTTTACGATTTGAGACGTATTTACACTCTATTAGACCTAGGATGAGACTTTCCTTCGTTAAGGAATTCAATCGCTAGCTTCATTAATAACTGAAAATTAAAAGACGTTCAGATGCTCTGTACATTATATCTTATGCAATGTATACATAGAAAACGTCAAGATAACTTGAAATATAGAGGTAGGACGTCATTCGACACGGGAAAGAACGATTCCAAACGTTTCAGCTGTATCAAACACAGATATATGATGGAATAGTATTTTGTGTTCGATCTGTGTATCTAATCAGATTTCGAGTGAAGCTTTGTCTTTTTTACGATTTGAGACGTAGTTACTCATGTATTAGACCTAGGATGAGACTTTTCTTCGTTCAGGAATTCAATCGCTAGCTTCATTAATCACTGAAAATTAAAAGAAGTTCAAATGCTCTGTACATTATATCTTATGCAATGTATACATAGGAAACGTCAAGATTACTCAAAATATAGAGGTAGGACTTAATCTGACCCGAGAAAGAACGATTCCAAACGTTTCAGAGGTATCAAGCACATGTATATGATGGAATTAAGTTTTGTAATGGTTCTATGTATCTATTCATATTTCAAATGGAGGGTTGTCATTTTTTCAATTTGGGATGTATTCACTCTGTATTAGACCTAGGATGAGGCTTCCCTTCGTTTAGGACATCATTCGATAGCTTCATAAATAACTGAAATTTAAAAGCCGTTCAAATTCGCTGTACATTATATCTTATGCAATGTATATATAGAAAACGTCAAGATAACTTGAAATATAAAGGTAGGACGTAATTTGACACGACAAAGAACGATTCCTAACGTTTCGGAGGTATCAAACACAGATATATGATGGAATAATGTTTCGTGTTCGATCTGTGTATCTAATCAGATTTCAAGTGAAGCCCTGCCTTCTTTACGATTTGAGACGTATTTACACTCTATTAGACCTAGGATGAGACTTTCCTTCGTTAAGGAATTCCATCGCTAGCTTCATTAATAACTGAAAATTAAAAGACGTTCAAATGCTCTGTACATTATATCTTATGCAATGTACACATAGAAAACGTCAAGATCACTCAAAATATAGAGGTAGGACGTCATTCGACACTGGAAAGAACGATTCCAAACGTTTCAGATGTATCAAACACAGATATATGATGGAATAATGTTTTGTCTTCGATCTGTGTATCTAATCAGATTTCGAGTGGAGCTCTGTCTTTTTCACGATTTAAGACGTAGTTACTCTGTATTAGACCTAGGATGAGACTTTTCTTCGTTCAGGAATTCAATCGCTATCTTCATTAATAACCGAAAATTAAAAGACGTTCAAATGCTCTGTACATTATATCTTATGCAATGCATGCACAGGAAATGTCAAGATTACTCAAAATATAGATTTAGGACTTAATCTGACCCGAGAAAGAACGATTCCAAACGTTTCAGAGGTATCAAACACAGGTATATGATGGAATTAAGTTTTGTAATCGTTCTATGTATCTAATCATATTTTACATGGAGCTCTGTCGTTTTTACAATTTGACACGTATTTACTCTGTATTAGACCTAGGATGAGGCTTCACCTCGTTTAGGAATTCAATCGATAGCTTTATTAATAACTGAAAATTAGAAGCTGTTCAAATGCGCTGTACATTATATCTTATGCAATGTATACATAGAAAATGTCAAGATAACCTAATATATAGTGGTTAGACGTCATTTGACACGGGAAAGAACGATTAAAAACGTTTCAAAGGTATCACACACAGATATATGATGGAATAAAGTTTTGTGATCGATCTGCGTATCTAATCAGATTTCAAATAGATCTTTGTCTTTTCACTGATTTGGGAAATATTTACTCTGAATTAGACCTAGGATGAGGCTTCCCTTCGTTTAGGAATTCGATCGATAACTTCATTAATAACCGAAAATTAATTGACGTTCAAATGCGCTGTACATTATATCTTATGCAATGTATACATAGAAAACGTCAAGATAACTTGAAATATAAAGATAGGACCTAATTTGACAAGAGAAAGAACGATTCCTAACGTTTCGGAGGTATCAAACACAGATATATGATTGAAAAATGTTTTGTGTTCGATCTGTGTAGCTAATCAGATATCGAGTGGAGCTTTGTCTTTTTCACGATTTGAGACGTAGTCACTCTGTATTAGACCTAGGATGAGACTTTCCTTCGTTAAGGAATTTAATCGCTAGCTTCATTAATAACTGAAAATTAAAAGCCGTTCAAATGCTCTGTACATTATATCTTATGCAATGTATACATAGAAAACGTCAAGATAACTTAAAATATAGAGGTAGGAAGTCATTTGACACGGGATAGAACGATTATAAACGTTTCAGAGGTATCAAACACAAATATATGATGGAATTAAAATTTATAATCGTTCTATGTATCTCAACAGACCTTAAGTGCGGCTATGTTTTTTTATGATTTGAGACGTATCTACTCTGTATTAGATCTAGGATGAGACTTTCCTTCGTTCAGGAATTCAATCGATAGCTTCATTAATAACTGAAAATTAAAAGACGTTCAAATGCTCTGTACATTATATCTTATGCAATGTATACCTAGGAAACGTCAAGATTACTCAGAATATAGAGGTAGGACTCAATTTGACACAAGAAAAACGATTCCTAACGTTTCGGAGGTATCAAACACAGATATATGATGGAATTAAATTTTGTAGTCGTTCCTTGTATCTAATCAGATATCAAGTGAAGCTCTGTCTTTTTCACGATTTGAGACGTATTTAGTCTGTATCAGACCTCGGATGAGACTTTCCTTCGTTAAGGAGTTCAATCGCTAGCTTCATTAATAACTGAAAATTAAATGAAGTTCAAATGCTCTGTTCTTTATATTTTATGCAATGTATGCATGTGACACGTCAATATAACTCAAAATATAGAGGTAGGACGTCATTCGACACGGGAAAGAACGATTCCAAACGTTTCAGATGTATCAAACACAGCTATATGATGGAATAATGTTTTGTGTTCGATCTGTGTATCTAATCAGATTTCGAGTGGAGCTTTGTCTTTTTCACGATTTGAGACGTAGTTACTCTGTATTAGACCTAGGATGAGACTTTTCTTCGTTCAGGAATTCAATCGCTAGCTTCATTAATAACTGAAAATTAAAAGACGTTCAAATGCTCTGTACATTATATCTTGTGCAATGTATGCACAGGAAACGTCACGATTACTCAAAATATAGAGGTAGGACTTAATCTGACCCGAGAAAGAACGATTAGAAACGTTTCAGATGTATCAAGCACATGTATATGATGGAATTAAGTTTTGTAATCGTTCTATGTATCTAATCATATTTTAAATGGAGCTCTGTCTATTTTACAATTTGAGACGTATTTACTCTGTATTAGACCTAGGATGAGACTTTCCTTCGTTATGGAATTTAATCGCTAGCTTCATTAATAACTGAAAATTAAAAGCCGTTCAAATGCTCTGTACATTATATCTTATGCAATGTATACATAGAAAACGTCAAGATAACTTAAAATATAGAGGTAGGACGTCATTCGACACGGGAAAGAACGATTCCAAACGTTTAGGATGTATCAAACACAGATATATGATGGAATAGTATTTTGTATTCGATCTGTGTATCTAATCAGATTTCGAGTAAAGCTTTGTCTTTTTCACGATTTGAGACGTAGTTACTCTGTATTAGACTTAGGATGAGACTTTCCTTCGTTAAGGAATTCAATCGCTAGCTTCATTAATACCTGAAAATTAAAAGACGTTCAGATGCTCTTTACATTATATCTAATGCAATGTATACATAGAAAACGTCAAGATTACTCAAAATATAGAGGTAGGACGTAATCTGACCCGAGAAAGAACGATTCCAAACGTTTCAGAGGTATCAAACACAGGTATATGATTGAATTAAGTTTTGTAATCGTTCTATGTATCTAATAATATTTCAAATGGAGCTCTGTCGTTTTATACAATTTGAGACGTATTTACTCTGTATTAGACCTAGGATGAGGCTTCACCTTCGTTTAGGAATTCAATCGATAGCTTTATTAATAACTGAAAATTAAAAGCCGTTCAAATGCACTGTACATTATATCTTATGCAATGTATACATAGAAAACTGTCAAGATAACCTGAAATATAAAGGTTAGGACGTAATTTGACACGAGAAAGAACGATTCATAACGTTTCGGAGGTATCACACACAGATATATGATGGAATAAAGTTTTGTGTTCGATCTGTCGTATCTAATCAGATTTCAAGTGGAGCTCTGCCTTTTTTACGATCTGAGACGTATTTACTCTGAATTAGACCTAGGATGAGACTTCCCTTCGTTTAGGAATTCCATCGCTAGCTTCATTAATAACTGAAAATTAAAAGACGTTCAAATGCGCTGTACATTATATCTTATGCAATGTATACCTAGGAAACGTCAAGATTACTCAAAATATAGAGGTAAGACTCAATTTGATACAAGAAAAACGATTCCTAACGTTTCGGAGGTATCAAACACAGATATATGATGGAAATAAATTTTGTAGTCGTTCTATGTATCTAATCAGATATCAAGTGGAGCTCTGTCTTTTTTACGATTTGAGACGTATATAGTCTGTATCAGACCTAGGATGAGACTTTCCTTCGTTAAGGAATTCAATCGATAGCTTCATTAATAACTGAAAATTAAATGAAGTTCAAATGCTCTGTACTTTATATTTTATGCAATGTATGCATAGAAAACGTCAAGATAACTCAAAATATAGAGGTAGGACGTCATTCGACACGGGAAAGAACGATTCCAATCGTTTCAGATGTATCAAACACAGATATATGATGGAATAATGTTTTGTGTTCGATCTGTGTATCTAATCAGATATCGAGTGGAGCTTTGTCTTTTTCACGATTTGAGACGTAGTTACTCTGTATTAGACCTAGGATGAGACTTTCCTTCGTTCAGGAATTCAATCGCTAGCTTCATTTATAACTGAAAATTAAAAGACGTTCAAATGCTCTGTACATTATATCTTATGCAATGCATGCACAGGAAATGTCAAGATTACTCAAAATATATAGGTAGGACTTAATCTGACCCTAGAAAGAACGATTCCAAACGTTTCAGAGGTATCAAACACAGGTATATGATGGAATTAAGTTTTGTAATCGTTCTATGTATCTAATCATATTTTAAATAGAGCTCTGTCGTTTTTACAATTTGAGACGTATTTACTCTGTATTAGACCTAGGATGAGGCTTCCCCTCGTTTAGGAATTCAATCGATAGCTTTATTAATAACTGAAAATTAAAAGCCGTTCAAATGCGCTGTACATTATATCTTATGCAATGTATACATAGAAAATGTCAAGATAACCTAAAATATAGTGGTTAGACGTCATTTGACACGGGAAAGAACGATTAAAAACGTTTCAGAGGTATCACACACAGATATATGATGGAATAAAGTTTTGTGATCGATCTGTGTATCTACTCAGATTTCAAGTGGATCTTTGTCTTTTTACCGATTTGGGAAATATTTACTCTGAATTAGACCTAGGATGAGGCTTCCCTTCGTTTAGGAATTCAATCGATAACTTCATTAATAACCGAAAATTAATAGACGTTCAAATGCGCTGTACATTATATCTTATGCAATGTATGCACAGGAAACGTCACGATTACTCAAAATATAGAGGTAGGACTTAATCTGACCCGAGAAAGAACGATTCCAAACGTTTCAGAGGTATCAAGCACATGTATATGATGGAATTAAGTTTTGTAATCGTTCTATGTACCTATTCATATTTCAAATGAAGGTTTGTCATTTTTTCAATTTGGGACGTATTCACTCTGTATTAGACCTAGGATGAGGCTTCCCTTCGTTTAGGAATTCAATCGATAGCTTCATAAATAACTGAAATTTAAAAGCCGTTCAAATTCACTGTACATTATATCTTATGCAATGTATATATAGAAAACGTAAAGATAACTTGAAATATAAAGGTAGGACGTAACTTGACACGACAAAGAACGATTCCTAACGTTTCGGAGGTATCAAACACAGATATATGATGGAATAATGTTTTGTGTTCGATCAGTGTATCTAATCAGATTTCAAGTGGAGCCCTGCCTTTTTTACGATTTGAGACGTATTTACACTCTATTAGACCTAGGATGAGACTTTCTTTCGTTAAGGAATTCCATCGCTAGCTTCATTAATAACTGAAAATTAAAAGACGATCAAATGCTCTGTACATTATATCTTATGCAATGTATACATAGAAAACGTCAAGATAACTTGGAATATAAAGGTAGGACGTAATTTGAAAGAGAAAGAACGATTCCTAACGTTTCGGAGGTATCAAACACAGATATATGATGGAATAATGTTTTGTGTTCGATCTGTGTATCTAATCAAATTTCAAGTGGAGCCCTGCCTTTTTTACGATTTGAGACGTATTTACACTCTATTAGACCTAGGATGAGACTTTCTTTCGTTAAGGAATTCCATCGCTAGCTTCATTAATAACTGAAAATTAAAAGACGATCAAATGCTCTGTACATTATATCTTATGCAATGTATATATAGAAAACGTAAAGATAACTTGAAATATAAAGGTAGGACGTAACTTGACACGACAAAGAACGATTCCTAACGTTCCGGAGGTATCAAACACAGATATATGATGGAATAATGTTTTGTGTTCGATCAGTGTATCTAATCAGATTTCAAGTGGAGCCCTGCCTTTTTTACGATTTGAGACGTATTTACACTCTATTAGACCTAGGATGAGACTTTCTTTCGTTAAGGAATTCCATCGCTAGCTTCATTAATAACTGAAAAATAAAAGACGATCAAATGCTCTGTACATTGTATCTTATGCAATGTATACATAGAAAACGTCAAGATAACTTGGAATATAAAGGTAGGACGTAACTTGACACGACAAAGAACGATTCCTAACGTTCCGGAGGTATCAAACACAGATATATGATGGAATAATGTTTTGTGTTCGATCAGTGTATCTAATCAAATTTCAAGTGGAGCCCTGCCCATTTTACGATTTGAGACGTATTTACACTCTATTATACCTAGGATGAGACTTTCCTTCGTTAAGGAGCTCAATCGCTAGCTTCGTTAATAACTGAAAATTAAATGAAGTTCAAATGCTCTGTACATTATATTTTATGCAACGTATGCATAGAAAACGTCAAGATAACTCAAAATATAGAGGTAGGACGTCATTCGACACGGGGAAGAACGATTCCAATCGTTTCAGATGTATCAAACACAGATATATGATTGAATAATGTTTTGTGTTCGATCTGTGTATCTAATCAGATTTCGAGTGGAGCTTTGTCTTTTCCACGATTTGAGACGTAGTTACTCTGTATTAGACCTAGGATGAGACTTTTTTTCGTTCAGGAATTCAATCGCTAGCTTCATTAATAACTGAAAATTAAAAGACGTTCAAATGCTCTGTACATTATATCTTATGCAATGCATGCACAGGAAATGTCAAGATTACTCAAAATATAGAGGTAGGACTTAATCTGTCCCTAGAAAGAACGATTCCAAACGTTTCAGAGGTATCAAACACAGGTATATGATGGAATTAAGTTTTGTAATCGTTCTATGTATCTAATCATATTTTAAATGGAGCGCTGTAGTTTTTACAATTTGACACGTATTTACTCTGTATTAGACCTAGGATGAGGCTTCCCTTCGTTTAGGAATTCAATCGATAGCTTCATTAATAACTGAAATTTAAAAGCCGTTCAAATGCGCTGTACATTATATCTTATGCAATGTATACATAGAAAACGTCAAGATAACCTGAAATATAGTGGTTAGGACGTCATTTGACACGGCAAAGAACGATTCATAACGTTTCGGAGGTATCAAACACAGATATATGATGGAATAATGTTTTGTGATCGATCAGTGTATCTAATCAGATTTCAAGTGGAGCTTTGTCTTTTTCACTGATTTGGGACGTATTTACACTCTGAATTAGACCTAGGATGAGACTTTCTTTCGTTAAGGAATTCCATCGCTAGCTTCATTAATAACCGAAAATTAAAAGACGATCAAATGCGCTGTACATTATATCTTATGCAATGTATACATAGAAAACGTCAAGATAACTTGGAATATAAAGGTAGGACGTAATTTGACAAGAGAAAGAACGATTCCTAACGTTTCGGAGGTATCAAACAGATATATGATGGAATAATGTTTTGTGTTCGATCTGTCTATCTAATCAGATTTCAAGTGGAGCCCTGCCTTTTTTACGATCTGAGACGTATTTACACTCTATTAGACCTAGGATGAGACTTTCCTTCGTTAAGGAATTCCATCGCTAGCTTCATTAATAACTGAAAATTAAAAGACGTTCAAATGCTCTGTATATTATATTTTATGCAATGTATACATAGAAAACGTCAAGATAACTTAAAATATAGAGGTAGGACGTCATTCGACACGGGAAAGAACGATTCCAAACGTTTCAGATGTATCAAACACAGATATATGATTGAAAAATGTTTTGTGTTCGACCTGTGCATCTAATCAGATATCGAGTGGAGCTCTGTCTTTTTACGATTTGAGACGTAGTCACTCTGTATTAGACCTAGGATGAGACTTTTTTTCGTTCAGGAATTCAATCGCTAGCTTCATTATTAACTGAAAATTAAAAGACGTTCAAATGCTCTGTACATTATATCTTATGCAATGCATGCACAGGAAATGTCAAGATTACTCAAAATATATAAGTAGGACTTAATCTGACTCTAGAAAGAACGATTCCAAACATTTCAGAGGTATCAAACACAGGTATATGATGGAATTAAGTTTTGTAATCGTTCTATGTATCTAATCATATTTTAAATGGAGCTCTGTCGTTTTTACAATTTGAGACGTATTTACTCTGTATTAGACCTAGGATGAGGCTTCCCCTCGTTTAGGAATTCAATCGATAGCTTTATTAATAACTGAAAATTAAAAGCCGTTCAAATGCGCTCTACATTATATCTTATGCAATGTATACATAGAAAATGTCAAGATAACCTAAAATATAGTGGTTAGACGTCATTTGACACGGGAAAGAACGATTAAAGACGTTTCAGAGGTATCACACACAGATATATGATGGAATAAAGTTTTGTGATCGATCTGTGTATCTAATCAGATTTCAAATAGATCTTTGTCTTTTCACTGATTTGGGAAATATTTACTCTGAATTAGACCTAGGATGAGGCTTCCCTTCGTTTAGGAATTCGATCGATAACTTCATTAATAACCGAAAATTAATAGACGTTCAAATGCGCTGTACATTATATCTTATGCAATGTATACATAGAAAACGTCAAGATAACTTGAAATATAAAGGTAGGACGTAATTTGACAAGAGAAAGAACGATTCCTAACGTTTCGGAGGTATCAAACAGATATATGATGGAATAATGTTTTGTGTTCGATCTGTCTATCTAATCAGATTTCAAGTGGAGCCCTGCCTTTTTTACGATCTGAGACGTATTTACACTCTATTAGACCTAGGATGAGACTTTCCTTCGTTAAGGAATTCCATCGCTAGCTTCATTAATAACTGAAAATTAAAAGACGTTCAAATGCTCTGTATATTATATTTTATGCAATGTATACATAGAAAACGTCAAGATAACTTAAAATATAGAGGTAGGACGTCATTCGACACGGGAAAGAACGATTCCAAACGTTTCAGATGTATCATACACAGATATATGATTGAAAAATGTTTTGTGTTCGACCTGTGCATCTAATCAGATATCGAGTGGAGCTTTGTCTTTTTCACGATTTGAGACGTAGTCACTCTGTATTAGACCTAGGATGAGACTTTCCTTCGTTAAGGAATTCAATCGCTAGCTTCATTAATAACTGAAAATTAAAAGACGTTCAAATGCTCTGTACATTATATCTTATGCAATGTATACATATAAAACGTCAAGATAACTTAGAATATAGAGGTAGGAAGTCATTTGACACGGGATAGAACGATTATAAACGTTTCAGAGGTATCAAACACAAATATATGATGGAATTAAAATTTGTAATCGTTCTATGTATCTCAACAGATTTCGAGTGCGGCTATGTGTTTTTTATGATTTGAGACGTATTTACTCTGTATTAGACCTAGGATGAGACTTTCCTTCGGTCAGGAATTCAATCGATAGCTTCATTAATAACTGAAAATTAAAAGACGTTCAAATGCTCTGTACATTATATCTTATGCAATGTATACCTAGGAAACGTCAAGATTACTCAAAATATAGAGGTAAGACTCAATTTGATACAAGAAAAACGATTCCTAACGTTTCGGAGGTATCAAACACAGATATATGATGGAAATAAATTTTGTAGTCGTTCTATGTATCTAATCAGATATCAAGTGGAGCTCTGTCTTTTTTACGATTTGAGACGTATTTAGTCTGTATCAGACCTAGGATGAGACTTTCCTTCGTTAAGGAATTCAATCGATAGCTTCATTAATAACTGAAAATTAAATGAAGTTCAAATGCTCTGTACTTTATATTTTATGCAATGTGTGCTTAGAAAACGTCAAGATAACTCAAAATATAGAGGTAGGACGTCATTCGACACGGGAAAGAACGATTCCAATCGTTTCAGATGTATCAAACACAGATATATGATGGAATAATGTTTTGTGTTCGATCTGTGTATCTAATCAGATTTCGAGTGGAGCTTTGTCTTTTCCACGATTTGAGACGTAGTTACTCTGTATTAGACCTAGGATGAGACTTTTTTTCGTTCAGGAATTCAATCGCTAGCTTCATTTATAACTGAAAATTAAAAGACGTTCAAATGCTCTGTACATTATATCTTATGCAATGCATGCACAGGAAATGTCAAGATTACTCAAAATATATAGGTAGGACTTAATCTGACCCTAGAAAGAACGATTCCAAACGTTTCAGAGGTATCAAACACAGGTATATGATGGAATTAAGTTTTGTAATCGTTCTATGTATCTAATCATATTTTAAATAGAGCTCTGTCGTTTTAACAATTTGAGACGTATTTACTCTGTATTAGACCTAGGATGAGGCTTCCCCTCGTTTAGGAATTCAATCGATAGCTTTATTAATAACTGAAAATTAAAAGCCGTTCAAATGCGCTGTACATTATATCTTATGCAATGTATACATAGAAAATGTCAAGATAACCTAAAATTAGTGGTTAGACGTCATTTGACACGGGAAAGAACGATTAAAAACGTTTCAGAGGTATCACACACAGATCTATGATGGAATAAACTTTTGTGATCGATCTGTGTATCTACTCAGATTTCAAGTGGATCTTTGTCTTTTTACCGAATTGGGAAATATTTACTCTGAATTAGACCTAGGATGAGGCTTCCCTTCGTTTAGGAATTCAATCGATAACTTCATTAATAACCGAAAATTAATAGACGTTCAAATGCGCTGTACATTATACCTTATGCAATGTATACATAGAAAACTTCAAGATAACTTGAAATATAAAGGTAGGACGTAATTTGACAAGAGAAAGAACGATTCCTAACGTTTCGGAGGTATCAAACACAGATATATGATGGAATAATGTGTTGTGTTCGATCTGTGTATCTAATCAGATTTCAAGTGGAGCCCTGCCTTTTTTACGATTTGAGACGTATTTACACTCTATTAGACCTAGGATGAGTTTTCCTTCGTTCAGGAATTCAATCGCTAGCTTCATTAATAACTGAAAATTAAAAGACGTTCAGATGCTCTGTACATTATATCTAATGCAATGTATACATAGAAAACGTCAAGATAACTTAAAATATAGAGGTAGGACGTCATTCGACACGGGAAAGAACGATTCCAAACGTTTAAGATGTATCAAACACAGATATATGATGGAATAGTATTTTGTATTCGATCTGTGTATCTAATCAGATTTCGAGTAAAGCTTTGTCTTTTTCACGATTTGAGACGTAGTTACTCTGTATTAGACTTAGGATGAGACTTTCCTTCGTTCAGGAATTCAATCGATAACTTCATTAATTACTGAAACTTAAAAGACGTTCAAATGCTCTGTACATTATATCTTATGCATTGTATACATAGGAAACGTCAAGATTACTCAAAATATAGAGGTAGGACGTAATCTGACCGAGAAAGAACGATTCCAAACGTTTCAGAGGTATCAAACACAGGTATATGATCTAATTAAGTTTTGTAATCGTTCTATGTATCTAATCATATTTTAAATGGAGCTCTGTCGTTTTTACAATTTGACACGTATTTACTCTGTATTAGACCTAGGATGAGGCTTCCCCTCGTTTAGGAATTCAATCGATAGCTTTATTAATAACTGAAAATTAGAAGCCGTTCAAATGCGCTGTACATTATATCTTATGCAATGTATACATAGAAAATGTCAAGATAACCTAAAATATAGTGGTTAGACGTCATTTGACACGGGAAAGAACGATTAAAAACGTTTCAGAGGTATCACACACAGATATATGATGGAATAAAGTTTTGTGATCGATCTGTGTATCTAATCAGATTTCAAGTAGATCTTTGTCTTTTTACCGATTTGGGAAATATTTACTCTGAATTAGACCTAGGATGAGGCTTCCCTTCGTTTAGGAATTCAATCGATAACTTCATTAATAACCGAAAATTAATAGACGTTCAAATGCGCTGTACATTATACCTTATGCAATGTATACATAGAAAACGTCAAGATAACTTGAAATATAAAGGTAGGACGTAATTTGACAAGAGAAAGAACGATTCCTAACGTTTCGGAGGTATCAAACACAGATATATGATGGAATAATGTGTTGTGTTCGATCTGTGTATCTAATCAGATTTCAAGTGGAGCCCTGCCTTTTTTACGATTTGAGACGTATTTACACTCTATTAGACCTAGGATGAGTTTTCCTTCGTTCAGGAATTCAATCGCTAGCTTCATTAATAACTGAAAATTAAAAGACGTTCAGATGCTCTGTACATTATATCTAATGCAATGTATACATAGGAAACGTCAAGATAACTCAAAATATAGAGGTAGGACGTCATTCGACACGGGAAAGAACGATTCCAAACGTTTAAGATGTATCAAACACAGATATATGATGGAATAGTATTTTGTATTCGATCTGTGTATCTAATCAGATTTCGAGTGAAGCTTTGTCTTTTTCACGATTTGAGACGTAGTTACTCTGTATTAGACCTAGGATGAGACTTTCCTTCGTTCAGGAATTCAATCGCTAGCTTCATTAATAACTGAAAATTAAAAGACGTTCAAATGCTCTGTACATTATATCTTATGCAATGTATACATAGGACACGTCAAGATTACTCAAAATATAGAGGTAGGACGTAATCTGACCCGAGAAAGAACGATTCCAAACGTTTCAGAGGTATCAAACACAGGTATATGATGGAATTAAGTTTTGTAATCGTTCTATGTATCTAATCATATTTTAAATGGAGCTCTGTCGTTTTTACAATTTGACACGTATTTACTCTGTATTAGACCTAGGATGAGGCTTCCCCTCGTTTAGGAATTCAATCGATAGCTTTATTAATAACTGAAAATTAAAAGCCGTTCAAATGCGCTGTACATTATATCTTATGCAATGTATACATAGAAAATGTCAAGATAACCTAATATATAGTGGTTAGACGTCATTTGACACGGGAAAGAACGATTAAAAACGTTTCAAAGGTATCACACGCAGATATATGATGGAATAAAGTTTTGTGATCGATCTGCGTATCTAATCAGATTTCAAATAGATCTTTGTCTTTTCACTGATTTGGGAAATATTTACTCTGAATTAGACCTAGGATGAGGCTTCCCTTCGTTTAGGAATTCGATCGATAACTTCATTAATAACCGAAAATTAATAGACGTTCAAATGCGCTGTACATTATATCTTATGCAATGTATACATAGAAAACGTCAAGATAACTTGAAATATAAAGGTAGGACGTAATTTGACAAGAGAAAGAACGATTCCTAACGTTTCGGAGGTATCAAACAGATATATGATGGAATAATGTTTTGTGTTCGATCTGTGTATCTAATCAGATTTCAAGTGGAGCCCTGCCTCTTTTACGATCTGAGACGTATTTACACTCTATTAGACCTAGGATGAGACTTTCCTTCGTTAAGGAATTCCATCGCTAGCTTCATTAATAACTGAAAATTAAAAGACGTTCAAATGCTCTGTACATTATATCTTATGCAATGTATACATAGAAAACGTCAAGATAACTTAAAATATAGAGGTAGGACGTCATTCGACACGGGAAAGAACGATTCCAAACGTTTCAGATGTATCAAACACAGATATATGATTGAAAAATGTTTTGTGTTCGATCTGTGTATCTAATCAGATATCGAGTGGAGCTCTGTCTTTTTACGATTTGAGACGTAGTCACTCTGTATTAGACCTAGGATGAGACTTTCCTTCGTTAAGGAATTCAATCGCTAGCTTCATTAATAACTGAAAATTAAAAGACGTTCAAATGCTCTGTACATTATATCTTATGCAATGTATACATAGAAAACGTCAAGATAACTTAAAATATAGAGGTAGGAAGTCATTTGACACGGGATAGAACGATTATAAACGTTTCAGAGGTATCAAACACAAATATATGATGGAATTAAAATTTGTAATCGTTCTATGTATCTCAACAGATTTCAAGTGCGGCTATGTTTTTTTATGATTTGAGACGTATTTACTCTGTATTAGACCTAGGATGAGACTTTCCTTCGTTCAGGAATTCAATCGATAGCTTCATTAATAACTGAAAATTAAAAGACGTTCAAATGCTCTGTACATTATATCTTATGCAATGTATACCTAGGAAACGTCAAGATTACTCAAAATATAGAGGTAGGACTCAATTTGACACAAGAAAAACGATTCCTAACGTTTCGGAGGTATCAAACACAGATATATGATGGAATTAAATTTTGTAGTCGTTCTATGTATCTAATCAGATATCAAGTGGAGCTCTGTCTTTTTCACGATTTGAGACGTATTTAGTCTGTATCAGACCTCAGGATGAGACTTTCCTTCGTTAAGGAATTCAATCGCTAGCTTCATTAATAACTGAAAATTAAATGAAGTTCAAATGCTCTGTACTTTATATTTTATGCAATGTATGCATAGAAAACGTCAAGATAACTCAAAATATAGAGGTAGGACGTCATTCGACACGGGAAAGAACGATTCCAAACGTTTCAGATGTATCAAACACAGATATATGATGGAATAATGTTTTGTGTTCGATCTGTGTATCTAATCAGATTTCGAGTGGAGCTTTGTCTTTTTCACGATTTGAGACGTAGTTACTCTGTATTAGACCTAGGATGAGACTTTCCTTCGTTCAGGAATTCAATCGATAGCTTCATTAATAACTGAAAATTAAAAGACGTTCAAATGCTCTGTACATTATATCTTATGCAATGTATACATAGGAAACGTCAAGATTACTCTAGAATATAGAGGTAGGACGTCATTTGACACGAGAAAGAACGATTCCAAACGTTTCAGAGGTATCAAACACAGATATATGATGGAATAAAGTTTTGTGATCGATCTGTGTATCTAATCAGATTTCAAATAGAGCTTTGTCGTTTTTACGATTTGAGACGTATTTACTCTGAATTAGACCTAGGATGAGGCTTCCCTTCGTTTAGGAATTCAATCGATAACTTCATTAATAACCGAAAATTAAAAGACGTTCAAATGCGCTGTACATTATATCTTATGCAATGTATACATAGAAAACGTCAAGATAACTTAAAATATAGAGGTAGGACGTAATTTGACACGAGAAAGAACGATTCCAAACGTTTCGGAGGTATCAACACAGATATATGATGGAATAATGTTTTGTGTTCGATCTGTGTATCTAATCAGATTTCAAGTGGAGCCCTGCCTTTTTACGATTTGAGACGTATTTACACTCTATTAGACCTAGGATGAGACTTTCCTTCGTTAAGGAATTCAATCGATAGCTTCATTAATAACTGAAAATTAAAAGACGTTCAAATGCTCTGTACATTATATCTTATGCAATGTATACATAGAAAACGTCAAGATAACTTAAAATATAAAGGTAGGACGTCATTCGACACGAGAAAGAACGATTCCAAACGTTTCAGATGTATCAAACACAGATATATGATGGAATAATGTTTTGTGTTCGATCTGTGTATCTAATCAGATTTCGAGTGGAGCTCTGTCTTTTTTACGATTTGAGACGTATTTACTACTGTATTAGACCTAGGATGAGACTTTCCTTCGTTCAGGAATTCAATCGCTAGCTTCATTAATAACTGAAAATTAAAAGACGTTCAAATGCTCTGTACATTATATCTTATGCAATGTATACATAGGAAATCGTCAAGATAACTTAAAATATAGAGGTAGGACGTCATTTGACACGAGAAAGAACGATTCCAAACGTTTCAGAGGTATCAAACACAGATATATGATGAAATAAAGTTTTGTGATCGATCTGTGTATCTAATCAGATTTCAAGTGGAGCTCTGTCTTTTTACCGATTTGAGACGTATTTACTCTGTATTAGACCTAGGATGAGGCTTTCCTTCGTTTAGGAATTCAATCGATAGCTTCATTAATAACTGAAAATTAAAAGACGTTCAAATGCGCTGTACATTATATCTTATGCAATGTATACATAGAAAATCGTCAAGATAACTTAAAATATAGAGGTAGGACGTAATTTGACACGAGAAAGAACGATTCCAAACGTTTCAGAAGTATCAAACACAGATATATGATGGAATTAAGTTTTGTGATCGTTCTATGTATCTAATCAGATTTTAAGTGGAGCTTTGTCTTTTTTACGATTTGAGACGTATTTACTCTGTATTAGACCTAGGATGAGACTTTCCTTCGTTTAGGAATTCAATCGATAGCTTCATTAATAACTGAAAATTAAAAGACGTTCAAATGCGCTGTACATTATATCTTATGCAATGTATACATAGAAAACGTCAAGATAACCTAAAATATAGAGGTAGGACGTCATTTGACACGGAAAGAACGATTAAAAACGTTTCAGAGGTATCAAACACAGATATATGATGGAATTAAATTTTGTGATCGATCTGTGTATCTAATCAGATTTCAAGTGGAGCTTTGTCTTTCTTACGATTTGAGACGTATTTACTCTGTATTAGACCTAGGATGAGACTTTCCTTCGTTCAGGAATTCAATCGATAGCTTCATTAATAACTGAAAATTAAAAGACGTTCAAATGCTCTGTACATTATATCTTATGCAATGTATACATAGAAAACGTCAAGATTACTTAAAATATAGAGGTAGGACGTCATTTGACACGGGAAAGAACGATTCCAAACGTTTCAGATGTATCAAACACAGATATATGATGGAATAAATTTTGTATTCGATCTGTGTATCTAATCAGATTTCAAGTGGAGCTTTGTCTTTCTTACGATTTGAGACGTAGTTACTCTGTATTAGACCTAGGATGAGACTTTCCTTCGTTCAGGAATTCAATCGATAGCTTCATTAATAACTGAAAATCAAAAGACGTTCAAATGCTCTGTACATTATATCTTATGCAATGTATACATAGGAAACGTCAAGATTACTCAAAATATAGAGGTAGGACGTCATTTGACACGAGAAAGAACGATTCCAAACGTTTCAGATGTATCAAACACAGATATATGATGGAATAATGTTTTGTGTTCGATCTGTGTATCTAATCAGATTTCGAGTGAAACTTTGTCTATTTTACGATTTGAGACGTATTTACTCTGTATTAGACCTAGGATGAGACTTTCCTTCGTTCAGGAATTCAATCGATAGCTTCATTAATAACTGAAAATTAAAAGACGTTCAAATGCTCTGTACATTATATCTTATGCAATGTATACATAGAAAACGTCAAGATAACTTAAAATATAGAGGTAGGACGTCATTTGACACGGGAAAGAACGATTACAAACGTTTCAGAGGTATCAAACACAGATATATGATGGAATTAAATTTTGTAATCGATCTATGTATCTAATCAGATTTCAAGTAAAGCTCTGTCTTTTTTACGATTTGAGACGTATTTACTCTGTATTAGACCTAGGATGAGACTTTCCTTCGTTAAGGAATTCAATCGATAGCTTCATTAATAACTGAAAATTAAAAGACGTTCAAATGCTCTGTACATTATATCTTATGCAATGTATACATAGAAAACGTCAAGATTACTCAAAATATAGAGGTAGGACGTAATTTGACGCGAGAAAGAACGATTCCAAACGTTTCAGAGGTATCAAACACAGATATATGATGGAACTAAATTTTGTAATCGTTCTATGTATCTAATCAGATTTCAAGTGGAGCTCTGTCTTTCTTACGATTTGAGACGTATTTACTCTGTATTAGACCTAGGATGAGACTTTCCTTCGTTCAGGAATTCAATCGATAGCTTCATTAATAACTGAAAATCAAAAGACGTTCAAATGCTCTGTACATTATATCTTATGCAATGTATACATAGGAAACGTCAAGATAACTCAAAATATAGAGGTAGGACGTCATTCGACATGAGAAAGAACGATTCCAAACGTTTCAGAGGTATCAAACACAGATATATGATGGAATAAAGTTTTGTGATCGATCTGTGTATCTAATCAGATTTCAAGTGGAGCTTTGTCTTTTTACAGATGTGAGACATATTTACTCTGAATAAGACCTAGGATGAGGCTTCCCTTCGTTTAGGAATTCGATCGATAACTTCATAAATAACCGAAAATTAATAGACGTTCAAATGCGCTGTACATTATATCTAATGCAATGTATACATAGAAATCGTCAAGATAACCTAAAATATAGAGGTAGGACGTAATTTTACACGAGAAAGAACGATTCCTAACGTTTCGAAGGTATCAAACACAGATATATGATGGAATTAAGTTTTGTAATCGTTCTATGTATCTACATCAGATTTCAAGTGGAGCTGTGTCTTTTTTACGATTTGAGACGTATTTACTCTGTATCAGACCTAGGATGAGACTTTCCTTCGTTTAAGGAATTCAATCGCTAGCTTCAACAATAACTGAAACATTAAAAGACGTTCAAATGCTCTGTACATTATATCTTAAGCAATGTATACATAGAAAACGTCAAGATAACTTAAAATATAGAGGTAGGACGTCATTCGACACGGGAAAGAACGATTCTAAACGTTTCAGATGTATCAAACACAGATATATGATGGAATAATGTTTTGTGTTCGATCTGTGTATCTAATCAGATTTCGAGTAAAGCTTTGTCTATTTTACGATTTGAGACGTATTTACTCTGCATTAGACCAAGGATGAGACTTTCCTTTGTTCAGGAATTCAATCGATAACTTCATTAATAACTGAAAATTAAAAGACGTTCAAATGCTCTGTACATTATATCTTATGCAATGTATACATAGAAAACGTCAGCATAACTTGAAATATAGAGGTAGGACGTCATTTGACACGGGAAAGAACGATTAAAAACGTTTCAGAGGTATCAAACACAGATATATGATGGAATTAGATTTTGTAATCGTTCTATGTATCTAATCAGATTTCAAGTGAAGCTCTGCCTTTTTTACGATTTGAGACGTATTTACTCTGTATTAGACCTAGGATGAGACTTTCCTTCGTTCAGGAATTCAATCGATAGCTTCATTAATAACTGAAAATTAAAAGACGTTCAAATGCTCTGTACATTATATCTTATGCAATGTATACATAGGAAACGTCAAGATTACTCAAAATATAGAGGTAGGACGTCATTCGACACGAGAAAGAACGATTCCAAACGTTTCAGATGTATCAAACACAGATATATGATGGAATAAAGTTTTGTGATCGATCTGTGTATCTAATCAGATTTCAAGTGGAGCTTTGTCTTTTTACGATTTGAGACATATTTACTCTGTATTAGACCTAGGATGAGGCTTTCCTTCGTTTAGGAATTCAATCGATAACTTCATTAATAACTGAAAATTAAAAGACGTTCAAATGCGCTGTACATTATATCTTATGCAATGTATACATAGAAAACGTCAAGATAACCTAAAATATAGAGGTAGGACGTAATTTGACACGAGAAAGAACGATTCCTAACGTTTCGAGAGGTATCAAACACAGATATATGATGGAATTAAAGTTTTGTAATCGATTCTATGTATCTAATCAGATTTCAAGTGGAGCTTTGTCTTTTTACGATTTGAGACGTATTTACTCTGTATTAGACCTAGGATGAGACTTTCCTTCGTTCAGGAATTCATTCGATAGCTTCATTAATACCTGAAAATTAAAAGACGTTCAAATACTCTGTACATTATATCTTATGCAATGTATACATAGAAAACGTCAACATAACTTGAAATATAGAGGTAGGACGTCATTTGACACGGAAAGAACGATTAAAAACGTTTCAGAAGTATCAAACACAAATATATGATGGAACTAAATTTTGTATTCGTTCTATGTATCTAATCAGATTTCAAGTGAAACTTTGTCTTTTTTACGATTTGAGACGTATTAACTCTGTATTAGACCTAGGATGAGACTTTCCTTCGTTCAGGAATTCAATCGATAGCTTCATTAATAACTGAAAATTAAAAGACGTTCAAATGCTCTGTACATTATATCTTATGCAATGTATACATAGGAAACGTCAAGATCACTCAAAATATAGAGGTAGGACGTCATTCGACACGGAGAAGGAACGATTCCAAACGTTTCAGAGGTATCACACACAGATATATGATGGAATACAGTTTTGTGATCGATCTGTGTATCTAATCAGATTTCAAGTAGAGCTTTGTCTTTTTACAGATGTGGGACATATTTACTCTGAATAAGACCTAGGATGAGGCTTCCCTTCGTTTAGGAATTCGATCGATAACTTCATAAATAACCGAAAATTAATAGACGTTCAAATGCGCTGTACATTATATCTAATGCAATGTATACATAGAAAACGTCAAGATAACCTAAATTATAGAGGTAGGACGTAATTTGACACGAGAAAGAACGATTCCTAACGTTTCGAAGGTATCAAACACAGATATATGATGGAATTAAATTTTGTAATCGTTCTATGTATCTAATCAGATTCCAAGTGGAGCTCTGTATTTTTACGATTTGAGACGTATTTACTCTGTATCAGACCTAGTATGAGACTTTCCTTCTTTAAGGAATTCAATCGCTAGCTTCATCAATAACTGAAACTTAAAAGACGTTCAAATGCTCTGTACATTATATCTTGAGCAATGTATACATAGAAAACGTCAAGATAACTTAAAATATAGAGGTAGGACGTCATTCGACACGGGAAAGAACGATTCTAAACGTTTCAGATGTATCAAACACAGATATATGACGGAATAATGTTTTGTGTTCGATCTGTGTATCTAGTCAGATTTCAAGTGGAGCTTTGTCTTTTTACAGATGTGGGACATATTTACTCTGAATAAGACCTAGGATGAGGCTTCCCTTCGTTTAGGAATTCGATCGATAACTTCATAAATAACCGAAAATTTATAGACGTTCAAATGCGCTGTACATTATATCTAATGCAATGTATACATAGAAATCGTCAGGATAACATAAAATATAGAGGTAGGACGTAATTTCACACGAGAAAGAACGATTCCTAACGTTTCGAAGGTATCAAACACAGATATATGATGGAATTAAATTTTGTAATCGTTCTATGTATCTCATCAGATTTCAAGTGCAACTTCGTCTTTCTTACGATTTGAGACGTAGTTACTCTGTATTAGACCCAGGATGAGACTTTCCTTCGTTCAGGAATTCAATCGATAGCTTCAACTATAACTGAAACTTAAAAGACGTTCAAATGCTCTGTACATTATATCTTAAGCAATGTATCCATAGAAAACGTCAAGATAACTTAAAATATAGAGGTTGGACGTCATTCGACACGGGAAAGAACGATTCCAAACGTTTCAGTTGTATCAAACACAGATATATGATGGAATAATGTTTTGTGTTCGATCTGTGTATCTAATCAGATTTCGAGTAAAGCTTTGTCTTTTTTACGATTTGAGACGTAGTTACTCTGTATTAGACCAAGGATGAGACTTTCCTTTGTTCAGGAATTCAATAGATATCTTCATTAATAACTGAAAATTAAAAGACGTTCAAATGCTCTGTACATTATATCTTATGCAATGTATACATAGAAAACGTCAGTATAACTTGAAATATAGGGGTAGGACGTCATTTGACACGGGAAAGAACGATTAAAAACGTTTCAGATTTATCAAACACAAATATATGATGGAATTAAATTTTGTAATCGTTCTATGTATCTAATCAGATTTCAAGTGAAGCTCTGTCTTTTTCACGATTTGAGACGTATTTAGTATGTATTAGACCTAGGATGAGACTTTCCTTTGTTAAGGAATTCAATCGCTAGCTTCATTAATAACTGAAATTTAAAAGATGATCAAATGCTCTGTACATTATATCCTATGCAATGTATACATAGAAAACGTCAAGATGACCTAAAATATAGAGGTAGGACGTCACTTGACGCGGAAAAGAACGATTAAAAACGTTTTAGAGGTATCAAACACAAATATATGATGAAACTAAATTTTGTAATCGTTCTACGTATCTCATCAGATTTCAGGTGCAACTTTGTCTTTCTTACGATTTGAGACGTATTTACTCTGTATTAGACCTAGGACGAGACTTTCCTTCGTTCAGGAATTCAATCGATAGCTTCATTAATAACTGAAAATCAAAAGAAGTTCAAATGCTCTGTACATTATATCTTATGCAATGTATACATAGGAAACGTCAAGATAACTCAAAATATAGAGGTAGGACGTCATTCGACAGGAGAAGGAACGATTCCAAACGTTTCAGAGGTATCACACACAGATATATGATGGAATAATGATTTGTGATCGATCTGTGTATCTAATCAGATTTCAAGTGGAGCTTTGTCTTTTTACCGATGTGGGACATATCTACTCTGAATAAGAGCTAGGATGAGGCTTCCTTTCCTTTAGGAATTCGATCGATAACTTCATAAATAACCGAAGATTAATAGACGTTCAAATGCGCTGTACATTATATCTAATGCAATGTATACATAGAAAACTTCAAGATAGCCTAAAATATAGAGGTAGGACGTAATTTGACACGAGAAGGAACGATTCCTAACGTTTCGAAGGTATCAAACACAGATATATGATGGAACTAAATTTTGTAATCGTTCTATGTATATAATCAGTTTTCAAGTGAAGCTCTGTCTTTTTTACGATTTGAGACGTATTTACCATGTATTAGAAATAGGATGGGACTTTCCTTCGTTAAGGAATTCAATCGCTAGCTTCATTAATAACTAAGAATTAAAAGACGTTCAAATGCTCTGTACATTATATCTTATGCAATGTATACATAGAAAACGTCAATATGACCTAAAATATAGAGGTAGGACGTCATTTGAGGCCGAAAAGAACGATTAAAAACGTTTCAGATGTATCAATCACAAATATATGATGGAATAATATTTTGTTTTCGATCTGTGTATCTAATCAGATTTCGACTAAAGCTTTGTCTTTTTCACGATTTGAGGCATAGTTACTCTGTATTAGACCAGGGATGAGACTTTCCTTTGTTCAGGAATTCAATCGATATCTTCATTAATAACTGAAAATTAAAAGACGTTCATATGCTCTGTACATTATATCTTATGCAATGTATACATAGAAAACGTCAGTATAACTTGAAATATAGGGGTAGGACGTCATTTGACACGGGAAATAACGATTAAAAACGTTTTAGAGGTATCAAACACAAATATATGATGGAACTAAATTTTGTAATCGTTCTATGTATCTCATCAGATTTCAGGTGCAACATTGTCTTTCTTACGACTTGAGACGTATTTACTCTGTATTAGACATAGGATGAGACTTTCCTTCGTTCAGGAATTCAATCGATAGCTTCATTAATAACCGAAAATCAAAAGACGTTCAAATGCTCTGTACATTATATCTTATGCAATGTATACATAGGAAACGTCAAGATTACTCAAGATATAGAGGTAGGACGTCATTCGACACTAGAAGGAACGATTCCAAACCTTTCAGAGGTATCACACACAGATATATGATGGAATAAAGATTTGTGATCGATCTGTGTATCTAATCAGATTTCAAGTGGAGCTTTGTCTTTTTACCGATGTGGGACATATCTACTCTGAATAAGACCTAGGGTGAGGCTTCCCTTCGTTTAGGAATTCGATCGATAACTTCATAAATAACTGAAAATTAAAAGACGTTCAAATGCTCTGTACATTATATCTTATGCAATGTATACATAGGAAACGTCAAGATTACTCAAAATATAGAGGTAGGACGTCATTCGACACGAGAAGGAACGATTCCAAACGTTTCAGAGGTATCACACACCGATATATGATGGAATAATGTTTTGTGTTCGATCTGTGTATCTAATCAGAATTTGAGTGGAGCTTTGTCTTTTTCACGATTGGAGACGTAGTTACTCTGTATTAGACCAAGGATGAGACTTTCCTTTGTTCAGGAATTCATTCGATAGCTTCATTAATACCTGAAAATTAAAAGACGTTCAAATACTCTGTACATTATATCTTATGCAATGTATACATAGAAAACGTCAACATAACTTGAAATATAGAGGTAGGCTGTCATTTGACACGGGAAAGAACGATTAAAAACGTTTCAGAGGTATCAAACACAAATATATGATGGAATTAAATTTTGTAATCGTTCTATGTATCCGATCAGATTTCAAGTAGAGCTCTGTCTTTTTCACGATTTGAGACGTATTTAGTCAGTATTAGACCTAGGATGAGACTTTCCTTCGTTAAGGAATTCAATCGCCAGCTTCATTAATAACTGAAAATTAAAAGACGTTCAAATGCTCTGTACATTATGTCTCATGCAATGTATACATAGAAAACGTCACGATGACTTAAAATATAGAGGTAGAACGTCATTTGACACGAAAAAGAACGATTAAAAACGTTTCAGAGGTATCAAACACAAATATATGATTGAATTAAATTCTGTAATCGTTCTATGTATCTCATCAGATATCAAGTACAGCTTTGTCTTTTTCACGATTTGAGACGTATTTACTCTGTATCAGACCTAGTATGAGACTTTCCTTCTTTAAGGAATTCAATCGCTAGCTTCAGCAATAACTGAAACTTAAAAGACGTTCAAATGCTCTGTACATTATATCTTAAGCAATGTATTCATAGAAAACGTCAAGATAACTTGAAATATAGAGGTTGGACGTCATTCGACACGGGAAAGAACGATTCCAAACGTTTCAGTTGTATCAAACACAGATATATGATGGAATAATGTTTTGTGTTCGATCTGTGTATCTAATCAGATTTCGAGTAAAGCTTTGTCTTTTTCACGATTTGAGACGTAGTTACTCTGTATTAGACCAAGGATGAGACTTTCCTTTGTACAGGAAATCAATAGAAATCTTCATTAATAACTGAAAATTAAAAGACGTTCAAATGCTCTGTACATTATATCTTATGCAATGTATACATAGAAAACGTCAGTATAACTTGAAATATGGAGGTAGGACGTCATTTGAGGCGGAAAAGAACGATTAAAAACGTTTCAGATGTATCAAACACAAATATATGATGGAACTAAATTTTGTAATCGTTCTATGTATCTCATCAGATTTCAAGTGAAGCTCTGTCTTTCTTACGATTTCAGACGTATTTACTCTGTATTAGACATAGGATGAGACTTTCCTTCTTTCAGGAATTCAATCCATAGCTTCATTAATAACCGAAAATCAAAAGAGGTTCAAATGCTTTGTAAATTATATCTTATGCAATGTATACATAGGAAACGTCAAGATTACACAAAATATAGAGGTAGGACGTCATTCGACACGGGAAAGAACGATTCCAAACGTTTCAGATGTATCAAACAGAGATATATGATGGAATTAAATTTGGAATCGTTCTATGTATCTAATCGGATTTCCAGTGAAGCTCTGTCTTTTTCACGATTTGAGACGTATTTAGTATGTATTAGACCTAGGATGAGACTTTCCTTTGTTAAGGAATTCAATCGCTAGCTTCATTAATAACTGAAATTTAAAAGACGATCAAATGCTCTGTACATTATATCCTATGCAATGTATACATAGAAAACGTCAAGATGACCTAAAATATAGAGGTAGGACGTCATTTGACGCGGAAAATAACGATTAAAAACGTTTTAGAGGTATCAAACACAAATATATGATGGAACTAAATTTTGTAATCGTTCTACTTATCTCATCAGTTTTCAGGTGCAACTTTGTCTTTCTTACGATTTGAGACGTATTTACTCTGTATTAGACCTAGAACGAGACTTTCCTTCGTTCAGGAATTCAATCGATAGCTTCATCAATAACTGAAAATCAAAAGAAGTTCAAATGCTCTGTACATTATATCTTATGCAATGTATACATAGGAAACGTCAAGATAGCTCAAAATATAGAGGTAGGACGTCATTCGACAGGAGAAGGAACGATTCCAAACGTTTCAGAGGTATCACACACAGATATATGATGGAATAATGATTTGTGATCGATCTGTGTATCTAATCAGATTTCAAGTAGAGCTTTGTCTTTTTACCGATGTGGGACATATCTACTCTGAATAAGACCTATGATGAGGCTTCCCTTCCTTTAGGAATTCGATCGATAACTTCATAAATAACCGAAGATTAATAGACGTTCAAATGCGCTGTACATTATATCTAATGCAATGTATACATAGAAAACGTCAAGATAGCCTAAAATATAGAGGTAGGACGTAATTTGACACGAGAAGGAACGATTCCAAACGCTTCAGTTGTAGCAAACACAGATATATGATGGAATAATGTTTTGTGTTCGATCTGTGTATCTAATCAGATTTCGAGTAAAGCTTTGTCTTTTTCACGATTTGAGACGTAGTTATTCTGTATTAGACCAAGGATGAGACTTTTCTTTGTTGAGGAATTCAATCGATAACTTCATTAATAACTGAAATTGAAAAGACGTTCAAATGCTCTGTACATTATATCTTATGCAATGTATACATAGAAAACGTCAGTATAACTTGAAATATAGAGGTAGGACGTCATTTGACACGGGAAAGAACGATTAAAAACGTTTCAGAGGTATCAAACTCCAATATATGATGGAATTAAAATTTGTAATCGTTCTATGTATCTAATCAGATTTCAAGTGAAACTCAGTTTTTTTACGATTTGAGACGTATTTAGTATGTATTAGACCTAGGATGAGACTTTTCTTTGTTAAGGAATTCAATCGCTAGCTTCATTAATAACTGAAAATTAAAAGACGTTCAAATGCTCTGTATATTATATCTTATGCAATGTATACATAGAAAACGTCAAGATGACCTAAAATATAGAGGTAGGGCGTCATTTGACGCGGAAAAGAACGATTAAAAACGTTTCAGAGGTATCAAACACAAATATACGATAGAACTAAATTTTGTAATCGTTCTATGTATCTCATCAGATTTCAAGTGCAACTTCGTCTTTCTTACGATTTGAGACGTATTTACTCTGTATTAGACCCAGGATGAGACTTTCCTTCGTTCAGGAATTCAATCGATAGCTTCATTAATGACTGAAAATCAAAAGACGTTCAAATTCTCTGTACATTATACTTATGCAATGTATACATAGGAAACGTCAAGAATACTCAAAATATAGAGGTAGGACGTCATTCGACACGAGAAGGAACGATTCCAAACGCTTCAGATGTGTCAAACCCAGATATATGATGGAATAAAGTTTTGTGATCAATCTGTGTATCTAATCAGATTTCAAGATGAGCCTTGTCTTGTTACCGATCTGGGACATATTTACTCTGAACAAGACCTAGGATGGGGCTTCCCTTCGTGTAGGAATTCGATAGATAACTTCATTAATAACCGAAAATTAATAGACGTTCAAATGCGCTGTACATTATATCTAACGCAATGTATACATAGAAAACGTCAAGATAACTTATAATATAGAGGTAGGAGGTCATTTGACACGGAAAAGATCGATTAAAAACGTTTCAGAGTTATCAAACACAAATATATGATGGAATCAAATTTTGTAATCGTTCTATGTATCTGATCAGATTTCAAGTGGAGCTCTGTCTTTTTTACGATTTGAGACGTATTTAGTCTGTATTAGACCTAGGATGAGACTTTCCTTCGTTAAGGAATTCAATCGCCAGCTTCATTAATAACTGAAAATTAAAAGACGTTCAAATGCTCTGTACATTATGTCTTATGCAATGTATACATAGAAAACGTCACGATGACTTAAAATATAGACTTAGAACGTCATTTGACACGAAAAAGAACGATTAAAAACGTTTCAGAGGTATCAAACACAAATATATGGTTGAATTAAATTCTGTAATCGTTCTATGTATCTCATCAGATTTAAAGTGCAGCTTTGTCTTTTTTACGATTTGAGACGTATTTACTCTGTATTAGACCTAGGATGTGACTCTCCTTCGTTAAGGAATTCAATCGCTAGCTTCATTAATAACTAAGAATTAAAAGACGTTCAAATGCTCTGTACATTATATCTTATGCAATGTATACATAGAAAACGTCAATATGACCTAAAATATAGAGGTAGGACGTCATTTGAGGCCGAAAAGAACGATTAAAAACGTTTCAGATGTATCAAACACAAATATATGATGGAACTAAATTTTGTAATCGTTCTATGTATCTCATCAGATTTTAAGTAAAGCTCTGCCTTTCTTACGATTTAGACGTATTTACTCTGTATTAGACCTAGGATTAGACTTTCCTTCTTTCAGGAATTCAATCAATAGCTTCATTAATAACTGAAAATCAAAAGACGTTCGAATGCTCTGTACATTATATCTTATGCAATGTATACATAGGAAACGTCAAGATTACTCAAAATATAGAGGTAGGACGTCATTCGACACGGGAAGGAACGATTCCAAACGTATCAGAGGTATCACACACAGATATATGATGGAATAAAGTTTTGTGATCGATCTGTGTATCTAATCAGATTTCAAGTGGAGCTTTGTCTTTTTACCGATGTGGGACATATCTACTCTGAATAAGACCTAGGATGAGGCTTCCCTTCGTTTAGGAATTCGATCGATAACTTCATAAATAACCGAAAATTAATAGACGTTCAAATGCGCTGTACATTATATCTAATGCAATGTATACATAGAAAACGTCAAGATAACCTAGAATATATAGGTAGGACGTAATTTGACACGAAAAAGAACGATTCCTAACGTTTCGAAGGTATCAAACACAGATATATGATGGAATTAAATTTTGTAATCGTTCTATGTATCTAATTAGTTTTCAAGTGAAGCTCTGCCTTTTTTACGATTTGAGACGTATTTACTATGTATTAGAAATAGGATGGGACTTTCCTTCGTTAAGGAATTCAATCGCTAGCTTCATTAATAACTAAGAATTAAAAGACGTTCAAATGCTCTGTACATTATATCTTATGCAATGTATACATAGAAAACGTCAATATGACCTAAAATATAGAGGTAGGACGTCATTTGAGGCCGAAAAGAACGATTAAAAACGTTTCAGATGTATCAAACACAAATATATGATGGAATAATTTTTTGTTTTCGATCTGTGTATCTAATCAGATTTCGACTAAAGCTTTGTCTTTTTCACGATTTGAGGCATAGTTACTCTGTATTAGACCAGGGATGAGACTTTCCTTTGTTCAGGAATTCAATCGATATCTTCATTAATAACTGAAAATTAAAAGACGTTCATATGCTCTGTACATTATATCTTATGCAATGTATACATAGAAAACGTCAGTATAACTTGAAATATAGAGGTAGGACGTCATTTGACACGGGAAATAACGATTAAAAACGTTTTAGATGTATCAAACACAAACATATGATGGAACTAAATTTTGTAATCGTTCTATGTATCTCATCAGATTTCAGTTGCAACTTTGTCTTTCTTACGACTTGAGACGTATTTACTCTGTATTAGACCTAGAATGAGACTTTCCTTCGTTCAGGAATTCAATCGATAGCTTCATTAATAACCGAAAATCAAAAGACGTTCAAATGCTCTGTACATTATATCTTATGCAATGTATACATAGGAAACGTCAAGATTACTCAAGATATAGAGGTAGGACGTCATTCGACACTAGAAGGAACGATTCCAAACCTTTCAGAGGTATCACACACAGATATATGATGGAATGAAGACTTGTGATCGATCTGTGTATCTAATCAGATTTCAAGTGCAGCTTTGTCTTTTTACCGATGTGGGACATATCTACTCTGAATAAGACCTAGGGTGAGGCTTCCCTTAGTTTAGGAATTCGATCGATGACTTCATAAATAACTGAAAATTAAAAGACGTTCAAATGCTCTGTACATTATATCTTATGCAATGTATACATATTAAACGTCAAGATTACTCAAAATATAGAGGTAGGACGTCATTCGACACGAGAAGGAACGATTCCAAACGTTTCAGAGGTATCACACACAGATATATGATGGAATAATGTTTTGTGTTCGATCTGTGTATCTAATCAGATTTTGAGTGGAGCTTTGTCTTTTTCACAATTGGAGACGTAGTTACTCTGTATTAGACCAAGGATGAGACTTTCCTTTGTTCAGGAATTCATTCGATAGCTTCATTAATACCTGAAAATTAAAAGACGTTCAAATGCTCTGTACATTATATCTTATGCAATGTATACATAGAAAACGTCAACATAACTTGAAATATAGAGGTAGGCCGTCATTTGACACGGAAAGAACGATTAAAAACGTTTCAGAGGTATCAAACACAAATATATGATGGAATTAAATTTTGTAATCGTTCTATGTATCTAATCAGATTTCAAGTGAAGCTCTGTTTTCTCTACCATATGAGACGTATTAACTATGTATTAGAAATAGGATGAGACTTTCCTTCGTTAATTAATTCAATCGCTAGCTCCATTAATAACTGAAAATAAAAGACGTTCAAATGCTCTGTACATTATATCTTATTCAATGTATACATAGAAAACGTCAATATGATTTGAAATATAGAGGTAGGACGTCATTTGAGGAGGAGGAGAACGATTAAAAACGTTTCAGATGTATCAAACACAAATATATGATGGAACGAAATTTTGTAATCGTGCTATGTATCTCATCAGATTTCGAGTGCAGCTCTGTCTTTCTTACGATTTGAGACGTATTTACTCTGTATTAGACCTAGGATGAGACTTTCCTTCTTTCAGGAATTCAATCGATAGCTTCATTAATGACTGAAAATCAAAAGACGTTCAAGTGCTCTGTACATGATATCTTATGCAATGTATACATAGGAAACGTCAAGAATACTCAAAATATAGAGGTAGAACGTTATTCGACACGAGAAAGAACGATTCCAAACGCTTCAGATGTGTCAAACACAGATATATGATGGAATAAAGTTTTGTGATCAATCTGTGTATCTAATCAGGTTTCAAGTAGAGCTTTGTCTTTTTACCGATGTGGGACATATTTACTCTGAATATGACCTAGGATGAGGCTTCCCTTTGTTTAGGAATTCGATCGATATCTTCATAAATAACCGAAAATTAATAGACGTTCAAATGCGCTGTACATTATATCTAACGCAACGTATACATAGAAAACGTCAAGATAACTTATAATATAGAGGTAGGACGTCATTTGACACGGGAAAGAACGATTAAAAACGTTTCAGAGATATCAAACACAAATATATGATGCAATTAAATTTTGTAATCGTTCTATGTGTCTATTCAGATTTCAATTGAAGGTCTGTCTTTTTTACGATTTGAGACGTATTTACTATGTATTAGAAATAGGATGAGACTTTCCTTCGTTAATTAATTCAATCGCTAGCTTCATTAATAACTGAAAATTAAAAGACGTTCAAATGCTCTGTACATTATATCTTAAGCAATGTATGCATAGAAAACGCCAAGATAACTTGAAATATAGAGGCAGAACGTCATTCGACACGGGAAAGAACGATTCCAAACGTTTCAGTTGTATCACACACAGATATATGATGGAATAATGTTTTGTGTTCGATCTGTGTATCTAATCAGATTTTGAGTGGAGCTTTGTCTTTTTCACAATTTGAGACGTAGCTACTCTGTATTAGACCAAGGATGAGACTTTGCTTCGTTCAGGAATTCATTCGATAGCTTCATTAATACCTGAAAATTAAAAGACGTTCAAATGCTCTGTACATTATATCTTATGCAATGTATACATAGAAAACGTCAGTATAACTTGAAATATAGAGGTAGGACGTCATTTGACACGGGAAAGAACGATTAAAAACGTTTCAGAGGTATCAAACTCCAGTATATGATGGAATTAAAATTTGTAATCGTTCTATGTATCTAATCAGATTTCAAGTGAAACTCAGTTTTTTTACGATTTGAGGCGTATTTAGTATGTATTAGACCTAGGATGAGACTTTCCTTTGTTAAGGAATTCAATCGCTAGCTTCATTAATAACTGAAAATTAAAAGACGTTCAAATGCTCTGTATATTATATCCTATGCAATGTATACATAGAAAACGTCAGTATAACTTGAAATATAGAGGTAGGACGTCATTTGACACGGGAAATAACGATTAAAAACGTTTTAGATGTATCAAACACAAACATATGATGGAACTAAATTTTGTAATCGTTCTATGTATCTCATCAGATTTCAGGTGCAACTTTGTCTTTCTTACGACTTGAGACGTATTTACTCTGTATTAGACCTAGGATGAGACTTTCCTTCGTTCAGGAATTCAATCGATAGCTTCATTAATAACCGAAAATCAAAAGACGTTCAAATGCTCTGTACATTATATCTTATGCAATGTATACATAGGAAACGTCAAGATTACTCAAGATATAGAGGTAGGACGTCATTCGACACTAGAAGGAACGATTCCAAACCTTTCAGAGGTATCACACACAGATATATGATGGAATAAAGACTTGTGATCGATCTGTGTATCTAATCAGATTTCAAGTGGAGCTTTGTCTTTTTACCGATGTGGGACATATCTACTCTGAATAAGACCTAGGGTGAGGCTTCCCTTAGTTTAGGAATTCGATCGATGACTTCATAAATAACTGAAAATTAAAAGACGTTCAAATGCTCTGTACATTATATCTTATGCAATGTATACATATTAAACGTCAAGATTACTCAAAATATAGAGGTAGGACGTCATTCGACACGAGAAGGAACGATTCCAAACGTTTCAGAGGTATCACACACAGATATATGATGGAATAATGTTTTGTGTTCGATCTGTGTATCTAATCAGATTTTGAGTGGAGCTTTGTCTTTTTCACGATTGGAGACGTAGTTACTCTGTATTAGACCAAGGATGAGACTTTCCTTTGTTCAGGAATTCATTCGATAGCTTCATTAATACCTGAAAATTAAAAGACGTTCAAATACTCTGTACATTATATTTTATGCAATGTATACATAGACAACGTCAACATAACTTGAAATATAGAGGTAGGCCGTCATTTGACACGGGAAAGAACGATTAAAAACGTTTCTGAGGTAACAAACACAAATATATGATGGAATTAAATTTTGTAATCGTTCTATGTATCTAATCAGATTTCAAGAGAAGCTCTGTTTTCTCTACCATATGAGACGTATTAACTATGTATTAGAAATAGGATGAGACTTTCCTTCGTTAATTAATTCAATCGCTAGCTTCATTAATAACTGAAAATTAAAAGACGTTCAAATGCTCTGTACATTATATCTTATTCAATGTATACATAGAAAACGTCAATATGACCTGAAATATAGAGGTAGGACGTCATTTGAGGAGGAGGAGAACGATTAAAAACGTTTCAGATGTATCAAACACAAATATATGATGGAACTAAATTTTGTAATCGTGCTATGTATCTCATCAGATTTCGAGTGCAGCTCTGTCTTTCTTACGATTTGAGACGTATTTACTCTGTATTAAACCTAGGATGAGACTTTCCTTCTTTCAGGAATTCAATCGATAGCTTCATTAATGACTGAAAATCAAAAGACGTTCAAGTGCTCTGTACATGATATCTTATGCAATGTATACATAGGAAACGTCAAGAATACTCAAAATATAGATGTAGAACGTCATTCGACACGAGAAAGAACGATTCCAAACGCTTCAGATGTGTCAAACACAGATATATGATGGAATAAAGTTTTGTGATCAATCTGTGTATCTAATCAGGTTTCAAGTAGAGCTTTGTCTTTTTACCGATGTGGGACATATTTACTCTGAATATGACCTAGGATGAGGCTTCCCTTTGTTTAGGAATTCGATCGATATCTTCATAAATAACCGAAAATTAATAGACGTTCAAATGCGCTGTACATTATATCTAACGCAACGTATACATAGAAAACGTCAAGATAACTTATAATATAGAGGTAGGACGTCATTTGACACGGGAAAGAACGATTAAAAACGTTTCAGAGGTATCAAACACAAATATATGATGCAATTAAATTTTGTAATCGTTCTATGTGTCTATTCAGATTTCAATTGAAGGTCTGTCTTTTTTACGATTTGAGACGTATTTACTATGTATTAGAAATAGGATGAGACTTTCCTTCGTTAATTAATTCAATCGCTAGCTTCATTAATAACTGAAAATTAAAAGACGTTCAAATGCTCTGTACATTATATCTTAAGCAATGTATGCATAGAAAACGCCAAGATAACTTGAAATATAGAGGCAGAACGTCATTCGACACGGGAAAGAACGATTCCAAACGTTTCAGTTGTATCACACACAGATATATGATGGAATAATGTTTTGTGTTCGATCTGTGTATCTAATCAGATTTTGAGTGGAGCTTTGTCTTTTTCACAATTTGAGACGTAGCTACTCTGTATTAGACCAAGGATGAGACTTTGCTTCGTTCAGGAATTCATTCGATAGCTTCATTAATACCTGAAAATTAAAAGACGTTCAAATGCTCTGTACATTATATCTTATGCAATGTATACATAGAAAACGTCAGTGTAACTTGAAATATAGAGGTAGGACGTCATTTGACACGGGAAAGAACGATTAAAAACGTTTCAGAGGTATCAAACTCCAATATATGATGGAATTAAAATTTGTAATCGTTCTATGTATCTAATCAGATTTCAAGTGAAACTCAGTTTTTTTACGATTTGAGACGTATTTAGTATGTATTAGACCTAGGATGAGACTTTCCTTTGTTAAGGAATTCAATCGCTAGCTTCATTAATAACTGAAAATTAAAAGACGTTCAAATGCTCTGTATATTATATCTTATGCAATGTATACATAGAAAACGTCAGGATGACCTAAAATGTAGAGGTAGGGCGTCATTTGACGCGGAAAAGAACGATTAAAAACGTTTCAGAGGTATCAAACACAAATATACGATAGAACTAAATTTTGTAATCGTTCTATGTATCTCATCAGATTTCAAGTGCAACTTCGTCTTTCTTACGATTTGAGACGTATTTACTCTGTATTAGACCCAGGATGAGACTTTCCTTCGTTCAGGAATTCAATCGATAGCTTCATTAATGACTGAAAATCAAAAGACGTTCAAATTCTCTGTACATTATACTTATGCAATGTATACATAGGAAACGTCAAGAATACTCAAAATATAGAGGTAGGACGTCATTCGACACGAGAACGAACGATTCCAAACGCTTCAGATGTGTCAAACCCAGATATATGATGGAATAAAGTTTTGTGATCAATCTGTGTATCTAATCAGATTTCAAGATGAGCCTT